>JAYKKI010000126.1:2890000-3187500 GCA_039881145.1 Druceiella hillmani
AACCTTTTGCTGATTTAATATACACGTTACGCCATCTATTGGTGTCTTGTAGTACTATTTTTATTATCGACTAAAAACCAGGCGATACACGTAATTAACCAGTAATTCTGCTATTTTTTAAGTTAATAAACACATCCATGTTACCTGGTTGTACCTGGTAGCGATTTCTTCATGCGCCTTCCTCGTACTTTGTATTGAATTAATAACCTTTATGTCCATGCCGCACCAACTTTCTCGCAAAACGCAATATTGTATACAGACATTGGTGAATTGATATTGGCCAATCCGATTAATTAATCAACATCCAAATTTTGATTAATTGCTATTAGTGTTTAGTACTCTGTACCCAAAGGGTGGCACTCTCTGGGTCCCTATTACTAAGCCTCTGCCGTCCGTTTGCCTGTCCATCTGTCTGTCTGTCACTGGGCTGTATCTTTTCAAGCATAATAGGTAGTTTTCAAGCATAACACTTGAAATTTTCACAGAATACGTTTTACTATGTTCTCTATCTTGACATATATATATATATATATATATATATATATATATATATAACTTTATTATAATAACACAGGCATAAAATTTGGTTTCATTCTAGTGCATATTGTATAATAAAACAACAAATAATAAAACATATATATAACTAAGCTTGTAACTCAAAACATTAGAAGAATATAATATAGGATGGAGCAAAAAGAGATATAATAGATGTAATCAGCCAATTATTTTATACATTTTTATAAAAATATATATAACAATTGGCTAATTACATCTAATTTATATACAAAGATATATACTGAACTATCCATGTGCGAGTCCAACTCGCACTTGACCACTTTTTATTTATCGGATTCTTCTCTTTAGAAAGGGGTCCAAAAGAGGAGAATTGTTTCACGATTAATACTGAACTATCCGTGTGCGAGTCCGACTCGCACTTGACCACTTTTTATTTATCGGATTCTTCTCTTTAGAAAGGGGTCCAAAAAAGGAGAATCATTTTACAAAAATCGATTACACAGGTAATTCAGCATTTTTTAAACTTACGTTATAGAGTGGTTCTATTTCAAACAATGAAACTTTTATATATCATTTAAACAAAATGTATTAAGGTTCAGATCAAAAAATATCTTCTACATCAATCAACGAATATTCCGTATATAAAATTGGAAATGGAAATGTTATTGTCTTTTTTATTTTAACGCATATATCGACCAATTTATAAGTTTAATAGTTCGAATTAAAAATTTCAGGTTCGTAAACAAAGCAGAAAATACACGCGTTTCAGTTATACGAAAAGGTCAATCGTAAATAAAAGTCTCTTCTTAAATATATTCCCCGAAGCTATTGAAAGAAATTTGCTTAATTATAAATTTATTTTAACAAATGGACTAAACTGGACCAATGGTTTGAAAATAGCGGTGATTTGAAGTATATAAATATTTGCCAAGAATTCATTTTACAATAAAATTACACAAATGATAAACCATTAACAAGAACTTTTCAAACATTACTATGATTGTTTAAAAAGTTTAATTTTTTCGCTTATTGGAAAAAAGAAAAACGGCCTGAACTGGGAATTGACCTTTCCGACTGGCGCGGGTTCTGGGCATTTTTTATAATATTTTTTTATAATTGACCAATACAGAACTTACTGTTTCCCACGCTCCTACTAGCACAACGAATGCCCAGCAGATTTTAATGGTTCCGTAGTCAAATGGCAAAAACCGAACTGTTAAAATTTCGTCCTTATACATCGGCCTGTCTCTCCGTTTGACTATCCATATGTCACAGTCGTTTTACTCGGAGACTATTCGCACTATATAAATTAAATAGATGGTAGGTATCCTTTATAAACCGCTACACAATGAAATAGTAATCATGAAAAAAATATTAAGGGTGGCACTCCATACATGTAACTATGGGATGAAAAAAAATCTGGCGCCCGTAGGCGTATGACGCTGATATCGTTAGATAGGTCTTAAAACTTATATGGAAATTCTAAAATAACTTTTTTGTTTAATTAAATAATTGGTGAGATATTGGCTTCTAACCTCTTAAAAAGTGTGACATTTCAACTAACATTAAACATAAAACATTTCAACTAATTTATGTAAAATTCTGAAAAAAATTAAGGTAGTAGAACTTAAAATAAACTCTCAATGAAAACCGGTTTATATAAGATATATTGGATCGTTTTTGAGATATAGGATATTTTCGGTACCGACCGCAGCAATAACTTTGTTTTTCACAGTGTCTTTGAGAAATACAAACTTTTATATCATTTGGTGGTCGGAACCCTTCGTGCGCAAGTCCAACTTAGTCGGTTTTTGATACTTTACATAGTTATGATGTATTTGAGCAGTTTTCTAAGAAAGAAACTGATGTATATTTAATTTTAAAATACGTAAAACAATGGTGTTAACATTTGCTATATTTAGCTCTTATCAAAGTCTAAGCAATGTTTTTTAACAGAACTAAACTTGATTAAAGAAGTTTTAAGTTAAGATTTACGTTTTTACTAAATTGAAGAAGATTTTCATAACTTTTTAACTACAGAATTAAAGCTATAAACCAGCAAAATGTTAATCCTTTTTTTAATTGAATTGTTTGATACGTTAGTGTTTTTCTATTCTCATGTCTACATGATATAATTGTACATAAAAAACATAACTATTTTAAAATACAAGTGTATAGATATGTTAAGGATGCATATGTCCATAAACGGTTAAGATTAGGACGGACATAAAAGACAAATGGATCGTGTAGAAATTCTTTCGCATATTAAGATTCAATAATATTAAACCTCTAAAACTTTTATTCATATCGATACAAGAATACAAATTTAGAACGTCTGTAGTGAGGTGATTAAACTATCGACGAAATCGGAAGACGCGTGGATGAATTTATGAAAACCCCATTTTTTCGCGAATTATAATCATTACTGTCGCAATATACGTATCGGTTCTGATAAATAATATATCTAACAGTAACCAAACAGCTTTGTTCCGTTCCAAACTTGTATCATCACTCTGACTAAGTTCCACTCTTTAAAATTATCAATGATATTATTTTCGTGTGTAATCAATTGTCTAATGGACTAACTTCTGATCGGCTATCGAAATATGTTCAGATATTAATATATTTAAAAGATTATATGCTTTCATGGAAATTCGGTAGAAATAACGTTTTGACTTTCGGTGGTAGGTACAACAATATCTTGAAATTTTTATTAATATTTGCTTAACAAAATGTACTTTTTAATGCTCATAGTTTAAAATTGGTCTAATAAATCATTATAATATATTTAATGACACCCAGTGTATCGAATTTTAAGACTACAAAATGTTTGTAGTATTAAATTTAAATAAATATTTGTAGTATTAAATTTAAATAAATAAATGTAAGATAATATTTATTAAAATTTCTACAAATATTACAAATTCAAAATTGGTTTGTTTGTCAGTCTTTTATTACTTAACAATTCCGCAAACAAGCAAAAACTCGCCAATATATACGTTTAACTCGTAAATAAAACAATGTCAACATATCGATAGATAATGCAATGTATATACTGAATATATTACTCACGTGTATCGAGAGCTCAAAACATCCATGTTAATCCCAAAACCGCCGTACGCAAAATCATATTAATGTACATATACATACCAAATCCATTTACACTGCCATACAATTGTCCATTATCATAAAGACCATTATTTCTTAAACATTCCAGAATATAATTCCCTCTCTAACTCTTTACCCCCATCATCGAAATATCTGCTAATTAAATAACCAAGCGCAATAACGTCAAATCCCACTGCCAACCGATTTCGCACCTACATATCTCTTTACGTCCAGACTCCATAATCCAGGGGCTTTAACGCTTCGTATTCGAAACGAGCGACCGACACAGGGAAATACTCTTGTAAATATGCAATAACACCATCTAATCCTCCGGTCAGTCGGACCATCCGACCGAACAAAGCTAAGCCCCTCGATTAGAGCGAGGTGTGAAGTCGGCTCTCGCTTTGACAGTTATGACCGCCCCCCGCAAATCATTAAGGGCAACGGATATTCCTCGGCAGGTACATTTTATGTGGTCTTAGGAATATATTTATCTCTAATATAACTTCATTGCCTATTGCTTACGTACATAACTTACTTTCTTTATTAAAATATTAGCTGCCATCTTGAATATTAGCTGTCAACTTTGTTCCAGCAAAAGAGAGACTATGACTACTAGTCATTTTGAATCACTTTTAAATATAATAATTAATTACGGTTAATTTATTAAGAATATAATAAATGAGGTAATGATTAATTCTGTGCCTTAGTTGAGCACATAACTGGGTACGATCTTGTAATATAAATATGATTTTTAACATAATAGTTAGTTGTTACATAATCTGGAAATTTTTAGTAGATTTTATTATGCATAATTCTTTGAAACATTATTTTGATGTTTCATTCCTTTAACTCAAAAATTCTTCTGAGGTTTGATTTTACAGTAACCTAGTAAACCGACATCACTAATAATTAGCAATGTAATATCAATAATATTATTATATAGATAATTTTAGCCAGCTGTGCACGCGACTTCGTTCGCTTTGACCTTTGGAAAAATTTATTAAAAAAATTATAGGATTGATACACGTGACATTCAACCGTCTAATTCAACCATTAAGAAAGTAAACTTTTTTAAGGAAGTACACTTTGTATTGAACTTTCAAATGACCATATATTCTAGTTAATCGATTAGGATGAAAAATAACCTGTGTATTATCACAAGCAACTGAATCCACCAGTGGGAATATCATTGAAATCCCTTTAGCTGTTCTGGTGTGATGCGCGAAAAAATAAATATATTCTTATGAATATTAAAAAACATACAAAAATTTCGAGAATAATATTTTGGTGCATTTTTAATTTTTGTGTATCTTCCTAAATAATTTTTTTTAATAAATACTTTCCACATGTAGATAGGCAAATTCTACAGTTTATAGCCTAATACTGAACTTACTACAGTAATTAAATATTGACGGCAGATTAAAATTTTTAAAACAAAATAAGCTTACATCGATTTCATACAAAATCGAAAAAATTTTATGTACAGAAGACGACCAACAAGGACCTCCGCCCTCATGCGTTTACTCGCATTCAGATTGCTTACTTAGAAACCCCCACTAAATGTCAGATCCGTGCCTATTTCCCCAACGTATGTTGAAGTGGAAAGTTTTATTGCGCGATTTAAAATACAGGTAATATCATATGTAGATGTATATAGATAGATTACACATTTGCGTAATCATTACACGTCGAGTAGCTAGATACTTGTTTGATACATAGTACTAATGCAATGTAAATAGAGGTGTTTTTGTAGTAGTCGTACCGTCTGGCCACATTAACTCCGCCCAAGTTTCGGACATCAGTCCGTCTAGCTCAATTCTTCTCTATAGTACATATTTGTCTCACTAAATATCCTTGCTACTTCAGTTTTGTGTCTTGACCACTGATTAGTTTTGTGATCTTTAAATTATACTTAAATATTTTTCGGTCTATTGACGTCCAATATCCAACATATGGAAATAGGTTGGATTTAAGTCTCTCTCATAGCGTTGTTTCTTTTTTGTGTCACCTAATACCAATTTAATTCTGTCATCTGTTTAATATCACCCTTCCCTGTCATCACTTGCCCTGTCATGTTATTAATATTTCGAGTATCGGTATATATAGTCAAATTCCTTTTTAAATTCTTATAGTTCTATTTCTGATGCGTATCTTGGTAGTAGCAAGGCGATCCTTGCTACTTTACCTTCATGTCTTGAGCACTCGTTAGTTCTGTGATCTTTGAGTAATAATTTAGATATTTCTCGGTCTATTGATATTTAACATCCAACAGATGTAAATCTGTTGAAAATAGGACTGTCTTATAGCTTTTCATATATTTCTCTTTCGTGCCCCATACGACAAATAGCAAATGAATTCTGCTCTATATACGATATGGTCCTACCATCATTGTCGTGGTAGTCGTCTTACCAACTCTTCATTTTCCATCTCATGTTATTAGTATTTGGAGCGTCAGTCTGTATATCCCAATTAAATTATTCAGTACATGTTCGTCTTGCTGAATCGCCTTGCTGCTATAATTTTGTGTCCTGACTATTCATTAGTTTTTATCTTTAAGTGATACTTTATCCTTATTCCGTATATTTATGTTTAATATCCAAATCCAAAGATAAATATCGAATAAATATCCAAAGATAAAAATCGGTTGGCTATAGACCTCCCTCATAGCTTTCTTAATTTTTCTAGTGATACTTATATTATAGTTCCTTCATAGTTTTCATTGCGAGATTTAAAATACAGGTAACGCCATCTGTCGATTTATATAGATAGATACTCTGCTAATAATTTGATTAGAATATGATGCATCCTATTATGTCGTCACTCTCCCTCTCAAGTTATTAAATGTCTTGACTGGCAATTTGTCTAGCCTAATTTATTTTTATAATCCATATTCACCTTGTGAAACTGCCTTACTCCCTTAGTTTTGTGTAATAACCACTCAGTAGTTGTTACTCCCAAGTAGCCACTCAGTGTAATAACCACTCAGTTAGTTGTGATATTTGTGTGTTACTTCGGGCTTTTTTCGATACATTTATCATATTTAAAAATTATATTTATTAATATTAAACCTAAATACACTTCAGTAGTTAACATTGATTTTCAGTAGTTAACGTTGATCATTGATTCTTCACTTGCCATGACAATATCTCTGTTTGAGCACGCGTTAAGCCGATCGCCGGTGGGCTTATATTATCACGTAGATTTATAATAAACTTGATCGTTAAAATAGGATGAACTAAGCGTCTCAGTCAATGTGTGTAAGGACAAGTTTTGGATCGTTATTTCTCTGACGTTAAATAATAACCTTCTTCACGAGGTAATCATTAACATCTAATGTTTTTTTCTAAATATAATTGTTGGATTATATATAATCATCAATAATAATTTTTCTTTCGTGGAATTCGATAAAAAATATAGAAAATATCAAATGTCTAAAGGGGAACAAGAATGACCTGTGGTGTATAATCGCTTCGCTACTTTCAACTATGTTTGTTTAAAATTTCAAATGTCAGTTGATACTTTGAGGCGCGAACAAGTAGTATCTCTAACCCCTAAGATAAAAGAATTAAAGAATAATAAAAAATAATAAGATAAAAAAATTAAAGAATAATAAAAAATAATAAGATAACAGAATTAAATAATAATAAAAAATAATAAGATAAAAGAATTAAATAATAATAAAAAATAATAATATAAAAGAATTAAAGAATAATGAAAAATAATAAGATAAAAGAATTAAAGAATAATAAAAAATAATAAGATAAAAGAATTAAAGAATAATAAAAAATAATAATGTAAAAGAATTAAAGAATAATAAAAAATAATAAGATAAAAGAATTAAAGAATAATAAAAAATAATAATGTAAAAGAATTAAAGAATAATAAAAAATAATAAGATAAAACAATTAAAGAATAATAAAAAATAATAATGTAAAAGAATTAAAGAATAATAAAAAATAATAAGATAAAAGAATTAAAGAATAATAAAAAATAATAAGATAAAAGAATTAAATAATAATAAAAAATAATAATGTAAAAGAATTAAAGAATAATAAAAAATAATAAGATAAAATAATTAAAGAATAATAAAAAATAATAAGATAAAAGAATTAAAGAATAATAAAAAATAATAAGATAAAAGAATTAAAGAATAATAAAAAATAATAATATAAAAGAATTAAAGAATAATAAAAAATAATAAGATAAAAGAATTAAATAATAATAAAAAATAATAATGTAAAAGAATTAAAGAATAATAAAAAATAATAAGATAAAATAATTAAAGAATAATAAAAAATAATAAGATAAAAGAATTAAAGAATAATAAAAAATAATAAGATAAAAGAATTAAAGAATAATAAAAAATAATAATGTAAAAGAATTAAAGAATAATAAAAAATAATAATGTAAAAGAATTAAAGAATAATAAAAAATAATAAGATAAAAGAATTAAAGAATAATAAAAAATAATAATGTAAAAGAATTAAAGAATAATAAAAAATAATAAGATAAAAGAATTAAAGAATAATAAAAAATAATAAGATAAAAGAATTAAAGAATAATAAAAAATAATAATGTAAAAGAATTAAAGAATAATAAAAAATAATAATGTAAAAGAATTAAAGAATAATAAAAAATAATAAGATAAAAGAATTAAAGAATAATAAAAAATAATAATGTAAAAGAATTAAAGAATAATAAAAAATAATAAGATAAAAGAATTAAAGAATAATAAAAAATAATAAGATAAAAGAATTAAATAATAATAAAAAATAATAATGTAAAAGAATTAAAGAATAATAAAAAATAATAAGATAAAATAATTAAAGAATAATAAAAAATTATAAGATAAAAGAATTAAAGAATAATAAAAAATAATAAGATAAAAGAATTAAATAATAATAAAAAATAATAAGATAAAAGAATTAAAGAATAATAAAAAATAATAAGATAAAAGAATTAAAGAATAATAAAAAATAATAAGATAAAAGAATTAAATAATAATATAAAAGAATTAAAGAATAATAAAAAATAATAAGATAAAAGAATAACCACTAAGATAAAAGAACACGTGTAAAGCGAACTAAGATGAATTGGCACGTGTAAACAAAAGATAAATAACCAACTAATAAAAATATAAAAAAGGAGACTGGTGAAATAAGGCTGTGTAAAGATTCATAAACTACGGTTGGATTATATCAAAGATTTACTGAAAAACGACAGTAACAAGTACAGTAACTTAGGAGAAGAGAGGGGATGATATCAAAAGATTGTTATTAGTTGGAGCGTAGATGTATATATAACGCTATACAGTTGTCCCTTTAACATTCATTTGTAAATTACAATGATCGTAAAATTAATAAAATGAGTATTGCATACACAAATCTCTAGGATGGAGTTTTTTGTGCAAGTAACTCAGAGACTAAAAAGTAAGCTACCTAATGGCTGTATGGTACTTGGAGAAGCCAAGGCTTTCGTGAGGAATTGATAGACTAGTAAAAACCATAATTTTCTAGATAGAAATATGCGGATTACGAGAGCAGAAGCGGATTGTCATCCGCTTACCAGAATGTAGAAGTTTGCTGGGCTCACAGGACACTTATTTCGCTGTGGAATTACCTACGGGACGCTGTGATAATGACTGGCTGGCTGCTCTAATGGAAATGACATCACTATATGACAAGACTCCGTAGCTCTATGAACGCGTGCTAGAATCCTAAATCATATCTTAATTTTCGTACTTATTTGTCTCACATTTGTGAACGCTAACTAATAAGAAGTTATTCTTTTGCCACATGGTACGTGTTTACTACAACTGGCAATAGTCGGTTAATTTTAGATGCCAGTTTTATTCCAACCAGAAATGACGCGTTATTTTGTATTTAGTTATTGTTGCATAAAAATTATGACGATTGTTAATTAATTGATACCGAGTTTCATAAATAAAAAAAAGCAATCGATATTAAAACTTTACTTTAAACTTAAATCAATCGCATATACACTTTGATAATTAATTAGTTTATGCTGCTACACAATTTATTTGCTCATATTTGAGCAAGCGATATTTGTTTATACAAATTTTGATAACCATTAGCAAATGTTTTCAAGATTCTTACAGTATATACATTTCAAAATTGCGGTTACATACTTAAGTTCTTCAAGTAATATTTTTAAAGCATTCTGCTGATTGTCACGCTGTAATTGCCACGAACTATTCATAAAGCTTTAACCTCTGTTGTTAACCATCTACTACGTAAAACTTCTGATAACAGGTAAGTTGACTAAATTTGAGAAAGTGTTTAATAATTTACTTTAATATTTATTTAACCCAAAAAATGAAATGCAAAAAAATTGCTAAAACGTGCAATGAGCTCGTAGTTCATTTACAGATTCAAGAATAGGTATATTTTTGTGAAGATCATTTTGATGTAAGTATTTACTTGCAGTTTAAGTACCTATTTGATAAACTGTTTTCAATACAAAATCATTGTGATTGTGGTCTCCTGTCTTAAACAATGACTTGCGATTGTATTTTCTATGGAAATATATTAAAATCTCCAAGCTCTTTGCTAATACAGTTGATTACAATTTTGGGCAAATTACTAACGTTTGCTTTGCTAAAACCTGATTCCATTACAAATTGCACTTGTCTTTTAAAGTGTAATAGAGGACTGTATCAATTTGATAAAAATTGTTAAAAACGACAAATAATCAAATAACCTGTTCTGTATACAAAAATATTAACGTGTTTTGTGACGTGTAATATAACGCTTTCTGATTGTTGTTCAGTGACTGAATTCGTACTTTTTTCCGATTTTATTTTCTAAAAATAAAAATAATCTTTACCTTTAATACTAAGTAATTTTGTTTTTTGGTATCACCATATCATGATTAATCATTAGAAACTACAATCCATCCGATTTACTTATTGGAAATTAACCTATTGTGTATGTTTCCCAACAGTCGTTTCGCATGCATCGGACCTATCTATAGACCTAGCTTAGCAAGAAACTTCGTATGCAGCCAATATCATAGGGAAATCATTACAGGGTCCAACGCAGCTGTTTCCTTATAATCCAGTAGTGAAATCAATCAGATAATTTAGCAACGAAATAAATGTCATATGGGCCGGGCTCCATCATCGTATATTCGTGTACGTATTCATTACAGCAAGTACAAAAGGTGCTAGCCGAGGATATAAACGTCAATATAATGACAGCAAAGCCTCACTTAGTCGCTGCGAATAGAGATATAGCAAAGCCATAGAATCAATTTATGACATCGAGACTTATAATGCTTCAACTAAACTTATTTCCCTCAACACCAATACCACATGTGTGTGTGTGTGTTAGTGTGTGTGGGTGTATATATATATATATATATATATATATATATATATATATATATATGTATTTATATAAATGTATATGTATATATATACACACATGAATTATATATTTGAACCATGCTCAGGGCTTCTAGGATTGGAACTCGAATTCTATAACACTGTTATTGTAGATTGATTAATATTATAAATTCTACTATTATGCCCTTATTAATTATATCGCTTACCTTTGTTATATCAATTATTTATATTTAATTAATGGACCAACCACTTTGATTCACACGGATGTATCAACTGATTACATTATTTATAAATATTTTAAGCGTAATCTTCTTTTTAACGATAATTTTACGTTGCGGATTATAAATTATATTATTTAATTGTATTTTCTGTTTAAATAAGGGTAAACTTAACGATACGCAAAATAAATGTCGCTCGAAACGATTTGAATTTTTTTGAATAATTGTTTCATAATTTAGATTCGTTATCTATTACTCATGATTTCGTGATATTTATATTTTAATTTCTATCATTTCAACAATATAAATTGTATATTTTTATGCATAGCATACAAAATGTACTCAATTTCACTTCGGTCGTAAGTATAGACGACCTGTGCCCCGCCTATTTTTAATTCAAAATGTTCATTATACCTCTCATTCTACAAGAAAATTCCAATACATAAAATTGTAGAATATTTTTTTACCTTTATACATAGTTTTAAGGACAAGGGAGCATATAAAAGCTGATTTTTATTATCCCAACAAACGGTATAATAAAACTAATTAAGTTGCGCTACGAAGGTTTCTTGCGTACTTAGACACATTAAACATTTAACCTATTTCTCTTATACTATTTAAAAATAATAATATAGGTACGTAAAAATTTTAAGTTATTTCTGTTTTACTATTTAAAAATAACAATATAGGCGCATAAAACATTTAACCTATTTCTGTTTTACTATTTAAAAATAATAATATAGGCACGTAAAACATTTAACCTATATCTGTTTTACTATTTAAAAATAATAATATAGGCACTTAAACATTTAACCTATTTCTGTTTTGCTATTTAAAAATAATAATATAGGCACGTAAAACATTTAACAATATCTGTTTTACTATTTAAAAATAATAATATAGGCACATAAAACGTTTTACTTATTCATGTTTTACTATTAATTAATATTATTTTTCGCCAACCTATTGTATGGTACCGAAATCTTTCATAGACATAAAAATGTCATAAATTTCTCAAAAATTATATGATTTAGAATCATTGCTACAGTTGTTCGGTAAACTTTAGATAACTTTAACGTAGTCCTTTTTACTTTTTATAAATTAGTAAAATGCTTTTATAGCAATTCACCGCATCATACTCAGGCACTATAAATAATTTCGGCTGATTATAGTAGGTACGCTGTGGGTACTTCACATGAACAGCTGACAACAGCGTAACCAAAAGTTGACCATCGAAAGTTGATTATCGACAGTTAGTATTGATTGATACCACCTTCCGCAGCCGTTACGCCACATGTATATTTGTTAAATAGCTTCTGACTTTGCAAACTACTAATTACTGAGGTTACAAACAAACACACTTTTGCTTTACAATATATTATTGATATTTTTCATATTGATAAATTTGAGTACTTAGCTCTACATAGTTAGTTCGGTAAATTAGAGATTGATATACCTGTATGATTATTTTTTTCTTCAAATATAAAGTTTAAAATTGTATAAAGTGATTTATTAGCCAAATGTCAATTTGACTTTTCAATTTATTAATTATAACATTTTTAATAGCGTACGTAAATAAAAAGGAAGTTGAGATATACGTGACACATTATTGCTTATTTAAGATTGGGAATGTTTAAGCATTCATCGGGGCATCTAAAATATCATTCGCTTTTCCCTTAAATCACGTGAATCAGTCAACACTTTTGGTTATTACAGACGTACAAATCTTCGGAAATACTCGTATTCCTTAGGCGTTTAATTAATGATTATATTTCGCAGTTGCCCAATTTCCAATTTTAATAAAATCTATTGAATTTTATCAAATGTATATCCTATTTTGATTTTTAACAAATTATATCACAAAGAAAAATTAGGTACTTTATTTCTTCTAACTCACGATAATTATTTGTAACGTCATTCGGCGTAATCACGTTCTTATAAATTTTCCAAGTAAATGAGTCAGTAACCTCATTTAGACTAGTTTCATACGTTGTTCATTTGTTTAGAATAAAAATAATACATCGTGTACAAAAATTGTTTTACCTTAGACCAAATTCATATTGAATCTCATATCAATATAATTAATCTCGATTATTAATATTTAGCACGAGGGAAATGAACGTAGGTTTACCCTACAAGCAAGAGGGAGGGTACCAAAATGTTTCTTAATATGTTATTTCTTAATATTTATGGTTTCTGATTTGGGTTCCATCAAATTATAGGGGTTTCCGATTTATTCCATAGCAAATCTTACTAATTCATTTTTCCTCCGCTACATGGCCTTCTTCAGTGATGAACGTAGATAAAAATTGAAATTTGCATAATTTTGTTTAGAAAAATATAATATTTACTTATCTTTTATCTTACCCGTCATATGAAACTAATTATATTTTTATAGTTCAATTTTATGACAAAGAGTATCTGATTCAAAATATATACATTTATATATACATATTCAGAATATATTTAAATACAGATTATTAAATTATTGAATTTATAAATAATAATTAAAAATAAGAAAATTTAAGTATACAACCAGCAATTGTCTTTCTGTTTGTTCTATAATTCAATAATCTGTATTTAAATACATGAAATAACAAACATTTATGTATTATATTTAATACAACAATTATTGAATTATAGAACAAACAAAAATGCAATGGCTAATCAAATACTTAATTTTCCATGTTTTTTAAGTTTCTGTTCCTCAGAAGAAAAAACGGAACAATTACAAGGGACTCACATGTCTGTCTGTCTCTTTGTCACATCCGATTTTTTCGGAAGCCATTTGTTATAGAAACTTGCAGTTTGGCATAGTAATACATCATCTTAACTTGCATATTGTCTGATAGCTAACATTTTAATATATTTATTTATCTGTTTAGGAGGGGGCAAATAAATATGGTAATATATATTTTTTTTAATTTTAGGTATAAATCGTATGGGGTGATTGAAAGGGCTATTATAAGAAAGACATAAATATTTATAATTTTCATCGGGATACTGTCGGGGACAAGGACTGAAATGTGTAAAGAAATGTCTGAAACTACCAAATTAAAATCATAAAAAACAGGTTTGGTAAAATCTGACTTGTAAATTACAGGAAAACTGCAGCGATTACAATTCTAGGTCTTATAGTTTTTGGGAAATCCCGATATTTTACGCATGTGAAATAGATACAAGGCTTTATTATTATTGAGGTGAAAAATTATATTAACAATAGCTGTGTCCGCGACTTCGTTCGCGTGGAATTCGGGATAAGAAAATTGTTAGGAATTTTTTTTTGCTGTTTTTTATTTGTTTTTTCTATCAGAATTCTATGACTATAAAATTTATTAAAAACGCTAATAGATGACGTCGACAGTACCATATCGTAATATATCTGAGCATAAAGTTTACAAAAAAGCTAATGGATAATGTTGGCAGTACCGATATCATAAAATTCACGAGGTGAGAGTTTTTTTTTAAATCTGCAATACCCAGATAAAAATATTAACCTAACATAACCTATTATCATACCAAATGTCATCAAAATCAGCCCAATAAATTTCGTTTCATTGAAAAACAAATTAACAGACCGACATATAGACAAAATTCTAAAAAACAGTTTTTTGGCTTCTATTATCATTCTATACCCTAAATCAATCACTCTTTTTTTAAATATTTTCCATACACGGAATTCACTCCGTTACAGTTTTATTACATGTATAGATTTATCGAAAACAATACTTGTGTTTTATTGAATGAAGTATTTGTGTATTATTGATTGATTAAACTTTTGTATGTACATAAATGTATAAGAAACCTTCATGGTTAGAATTTTAAGGTTTCTTATTATGGCCATGGTTAGAATTCTACTTATTCTTAACAGGTTATTTTTATTATATACCTGTTATTACTTTATATTAAGTTGGCAATAATAAACTTGCTATTTCGGTTCATCAGGGTTAGCTTATGTTAGTCACATAAAATAAGTTCCATTTCTTTCTCGAAGCTTAAAGTTGTTTTTCTATTCAGTATAAGAACATGAAAGTATCTCTGCTAAATAACGCAAACTTAACTTGAGACCTGACTTAAGAGAGCTTTTTAATTTTTCCAAAATTCAATGTATGAGTAAAGAATTATCGGAGATATCAAAATTTTCCTTTTAGAATCTTTGGAACCAATGCTTGGTCCTTAAGTAGAAGAATATAACCTTTATTCAGATTGTAATATAATTATTCAGGTGTAATATAACTTTTATTATAAATTTTATGCATATATTGCGTGTTGCTTCGCTCACTTTTCGCCCTAAAAGGATTTCACGCAATAAGAGAACTCTAAGTTCTGTTCGTAAAATTTCCAAATTTTATTCGTTCTTTACTCGCCGAAACCCTATTTTTAACTGAATATAAAGGAGATAGGAAGCTATTTATACACCATACCAGAGTTGTTTATAAAATCGTTGAAAATTGGCGAATTTTCCACCGAATTTCCCACCTAATATTGTCATTTATTAAAATTGGTCTGCCATTTATTAAGTCACAATAGGTGTACTTCTAAAGCACATTATATAGTTTCTTAACATATCTTTAAAATTTTAACAACAATATAATTTTCGTCTGTAGTCAAGTCAATATACGACTTGCATATTATTTAAAAACTAATTGCAACTACAGATAAAATTGAAATTGAGTTATTTATTTAAAAGTTACAAAGATTTTATCTAAAAATTATTATACAAATTTAAAGGTCGCTAGTTCCTTTGTAAATAGAATATTTAGGGAAGACTGATACTGTCGGTGTCACTAAAGAAAGTACTTGCAACAAATTAAACACAGCACACTCAGCTGGTGTCGCCAACTGAAATTGATAACCGGCCGCCTTGAGTTTGACAACTGGTCGTGGAGTACTTAGTAAGTACCTACTGACAAACCTTTTTGATTATTTTGCGACACTTCTGTCCTATGAAATTGTTTTTGATAATAATATTTATCTTATTCTACAAAATTATACATATAGACAATAAAATGCTTCTGTTGGTCATTTTCGATGCTACACTATTTCTATCTTGATATGAATAAGCCTTGAGTTTGACGACTGGTCCTGGAGTACTTAGTAAGTACCTACTGACAAACCTTTTTGATTATTTTGCGACATGTCTTTCCTATGAAATTGTTTTTATAATAATATTTATCTTATTCTACAAAATTATACATACAGACAATAAAACGCTTCTGTTGATCATTTTCAATCTATTTCTATCTTAATAAAAATAAAGAAACATCGTAACTATTGTGCCATCCCTTCAGAATAAATGCCCATTGAACCTGTTGAGCCCTTAACGCGGCTGACAAATTTATAACTTGCCCGATGTCGAGAATTCTCTATTGATGATCGATAATAAAAGCTAACTTCACTATCGCAAACTGAATATCCTTCAAAAATGTGCTGGCTAGTTTTAGTCAAATATACAGGCCAAGAATAGAAAGGGACAGGAATAATGACAGATTATTTTTTTATCGATTCTATACTTGTAATATCGAAAGGCCGTAAGGTCGATTAGAGTTTAAACCCCGGTTTACGCTTGACCTGTCGATGGCATCCGAATAATTTCCCGTTTAGCTAAGGTAAGTTAACTTTATGTAAACTTACAGCACTGAATATTTATTGACTAAATATAAATAATATTTATTGATTAAATATTGGAATACAGCGAATAGATGTCAAAGCTGTTAATAATATGGAATTATTTGATTACTGTAAGAGTCTTACGAATATATCTACTGTTAACTTTGTAAAGTCGATATTACAAAAGAAACTGCGCAATTTTACTTCGAATGAGACGGAAATTTTCAAGTACTTTTTTCTTCATTCCAAAAATTAAAATAATTAATTGGCTAATAATCGCTAATTTCGATTAAATCTAACGATGTACAGCGCATTTGAAATTATTGGTAAGACTATTAATCAATTACACAATTTCTTTTTCAGAATCGCCACTGGCATTTTTCATTTCGTTTTGATTAAATAATTATATAAATTTATTAACGAATATTATACCTCTGTTAATATTTTAGGTAACCTACTAATGTTATATAGAATTTTCTGAACAACGTCGGATACACTGAATGATTACTGAACGACAGTTCGGTAGAATATCAGAAACGCAAACAGCTTATTGCCGGGCTGTAATATTTCTGCAGCTAATCTACAAAAAGTAGTTTAAACTACCCAGTCTCGCCAATAGACTAGAGAACTAGAGAGAAGTAATTTAGGGTTTAAACATTCAACGAAATTAAACCGTAATTGATATTAGGAAATGAATAAACCATCGTTTAAGCTACGTCGGACATTTACACTATGATCGATCTTACGGGCCTCAGTATGTCAAAATAACAAAATGAATAATGTTAATAACGTGGTAGCCAACATACAGTATATTTTTTTATTCCCTTGAGCCAGGGAAGAGAAAATACTTTAATCCTACTTTTTGTATGCCAACGGTCGGGGCAGTAACTAATCCCAATATTGGTCAAGAATTACAGAAAGAAAATAAACTTAAAGGAAACACTAAATAATAAGGTTACCAATACCGCAAAAGTAGAAAAAATATTGCCCAACGGCCAATTTCGCATATCTATTAGCCTTCAAACGCGTGATCGATTTCGAAGAACAAAGCGCACGATTCCCCTTTGTCATACATGTTTATATACAACTTTACACAGCACAAAAGCCGAGATTAAACTCCAACGATAAAAATTTATCGCAAACGAATGTTATAGAATTACGAATAACTCACACAAACTAAAACATTCCATCTAAGTAAACACCGCGCTCCACACGTACGTAGCGTTGCAAGCCAAATTTATCTAATCTATTTGCGTCGATATTATTAAAATCACAGCGACAACAATAATTAATTATCAATTATTTAACAATCAGTCATAAATTGCGCGAAGTTCGGCCGCTATCGGCCGCGGCGGCGGCGCAGTCAAAGCGGCAGGTGGCCTTTGATGAAGCCGCCGCGTTTGATTTCGCCGCGCTATCGGCCGATGCCGTGCCCGCAATTAAACATGTCCGATTGGAGCCGATTGCCGATATTGCCTTGTTCGGAAACGTATTGAGACGTATCTTGCGATTTTGGTGACGCATAACTGTTACTCGATCGATACAGATTGGAGTTTGCCAAATAAATTTGCGCGTAAAACGTTTACGGTGGGGAATTTCAGTCATTTCTCTGGTAAAGCAATACTTTAATATATATCAGCGTTATACTTAGGATATAATGATGATCTTTCCGTAGACTTAGGATATAATGAAGATCTTTCCGTAGACTTAGGATATAATATTGATCCGGATTAAATGTCATTAGAATCATTTAAATTTTCCGGATGGAATCTTATTGTTGTTACAACCAATTAAGCTACGTTTAGACTACGACACATTAGTGTATACACTCAATGTATACATGTCTGTCTGTGTGTGAACACTGCTATCTGCGCTTGCGACGTTTATTGCGACACTTGCTTTAATGTCGCACTGAGTGTCGTGTGAAATAAGGAAGATACGAAAAAAGAAGAGAGGACTATATAGCTTTTAAGTTGATATAATATTTTCCTTTTGAATTCGTCAATACATATTTACTACATAATAAATGCTTATATCAAAGAAGCCTATAGTTTCACTACTTAGTTAAGATTTAAATTGAAGATTTTTATTGTAAATTTTATATTACTGGTTGGTATAAATTAGAATATTGGATATACTGTTATTGTGTGTACTTTTGATTGGTATTAAAGCATTCAGTGGAAGTTTAATAAATAATGGAACTAACTTCAAGATTTCCTTTTTTTTCTTGTGAAATAAATGTGTCGCAAAGATCAATATACCATTTTTAATAGATATTGTTTCATTTTCTTGAAGTTTCCTTTAAATTTTTATTAATTATTTTATTAGGGAATTGTGCCTCAAAAATAACACTTTTCTATTAAATTAATGATTAAAAAATATGACATGGGGCCTTTATATCGTAATTAATTTAATAATTTATGCTATCATATATTATCCTCTTTGTTGTATTCTAATTCTCCTCTTCTTTGTATCCCATATCTATTTCGCTTAAGTTGTTTTATAATTGAAGCATGCAAAGTTACAACCGCCTCCTCAGATACTTTCTCCATGGTGTCCGAGCGACGTGAGACTTGTGAATGAACAGGCGAAAAACTTATGTAGCGACATCAGGTATCCAGACACCTTTTGCGACATCGAAATAGCCTTATGAGTGAACGGCACGGACATTAGTGTCAAGCATTTGTGTCGCAATTAGTGTCGTAGTACGGGCGACCATTATACGCGCCTTAACGTTAAGTTAAATAGACACGTTATATTTTTATACAACTATGTAATCGTTTGACACAAAACCGAAAATCTTATTTATCTAAGGGCTCGTGCAGACGAAAATTGTTCAGAGAATCGATGCAAGTATAAAGAAGTTTTTTTTTCTACCTTGACGGTTAGGATATCAATGAAAAGAAGTCTTTTGATAAAGTACTAATGTACGTTTAAAGAAATTGTTGTAGGATAGGTAGGAGTTGTCGTTTTTCGCCTTATTTCGTTATCAGATCTAGATATGATAACTGCCATATCTAGGCACATTAAATTCTTGGTCAATCTTGCAACTACTCTATATTTAAGCAACAAATACTAACATTACCTTGAACCAAAAAGACGTCGTAAATTGTAAGTAATAAATTTACACATAAATTTACTTATCACGTGACACTTTAAAATATAGCTAAATAAATAAAGTTGTACCCACATTGCGCTTTTTAGGTGTCCGTAGCCAAGCTAATAACCCTTAAGGCCCATATAGACTACAACACTAATTGCGGCACAAATGTCTGACACTAATGTCTGTACCGTTCATACATAAGGGAGTTTCGGTGTCGCAGAAAATGTCTGCACACTGATGTCGCTACACATGTGTCTCAACTGTTCGCACACAACTATCGCGTCGCTCGGACACCACGGAGAAACGATATGCGGTGGCAGTTGTAATTTTGCACGATTCAATTAAGAAACAACGTGAGTGAAATAGAAAAGTATAGGTCCAACAATGGATACAAAGAAGAGAAGAATTGTCAAGTCATATTTTTTGGCAATTATTTTATTAGAAAAAGTGCTATTTTTGAAGCACTTTTTCTAATAAAATAATTAGTAAAAACCTCATAGAAACCTCAAGAATATGTATTACTAATGTCATATTGATCGTTACGATATATTTATTGCACAAGACAAATAAAGGAAATGTTATAAATTAGCTCCATTATTCTGACAGAACCATCTTTTTCAAAAACCGTTTAAATAATAATTAATAAGGAAATTTTTGGGGGGAAAAAAGCACAATTCTTTACAGTTGCTAACTACCCTAGTTAGTATTGCTATTATTTACATTTTATTAAGATGCTAAAATCAGTACTTCAAATAAAATACCACTGAACACTTCAGTACCAACCAAAAGTACTCACATACGTATAAGTACTTTGGTTAATATAAATATAATTAAGCATCTATATTTGAGTAAATCATACTATTAGAATTTATACCAAGCGGTGACATAAAACTTACAATATAAATATCAATTTCAAACTTAAGTAAGTAGTCAAAATACAGACTTCTTTAATATCAAGATTTATTAGGTGATATAAATGTATCGATGAATTTAAAAACGAAAATATAATTTATAGTCCACTCCTCATTTTTCAATATTAAGCGGTGTCATTAAAATTCGTAAATGCTATTTTCGCTGAACGCGGGTCGCCAGTATCTGAATAATGTCGCACCGGTCTGAAAACTTGGACACTGCGACAGACATTTCCGACACTACCGTTCACACAACGCTCGATACGGTGACACACAGACACTCGGTGTATACATTGAGTGTATACACCAAAGTGTCGTAGTCTAAATGTAGCTTAACCCATTGCATATTAACGACAAAACGTTAGGTAATTACACCTTATTTCTGTGACGCTAATATGACTATGCCAAGTTAATTTTGTACCACTTGCTTACCGGTTAGTTTTGCAAAACACTTTTAAAAAACTAAAAGTTTTTTAGAAGTGTTTTTTAAAAGTGTCAAAAACACTCCAGTTATTACATTTACAGCAATACTTGAATAATCTTACTTCATGCGTCAAGGACAAGTTGTAATTTTCCATTTCCTTAGAAAATAAATAATTAGCTGTATAGCAAATCTTGAGGTTATATTATTAATACGTCACTGTGCATTTATTGCAGATTCCGGTAGCGAGTCGGGTAGCCATAAGGGCGGCGGTAGGGCGCGGGGCGCCTCGAACGCCGACGGCAAGCCGACCCGTGTACGCACTGTGCTCAACGAAAAACAACTGCACACACTCAGGTTTGTGGCGAAAAAATTTAACTGCACTTAATGAAATACGTATATTAGCTGTTACTCGCGCCAAAATATAAAAATAAGAACATAGTGTCCCATTTATGTACAGTTATGAGCTGGACAGAACTACGCTCAAAGAATTTCACCATTGCGGGATCACGGTGTATTTATGGATAGTCACCTTACATTTCACGAAAAAATTTCAAACCCTACAAGGTCATAAGGCAGATTATAAAGATTTGTCGTACTGTATTCCCACTTTTTATGACATCGAAGCATTCTTGAAACAAGTGCAGTCTTCGTACGAAGCTACTTATTTCCTTATGCTAGAGAAAATACTGACAATGTTCAATTGGTTCTGTATTAAAAAATATATGGGTATTATCCTTATTTATTGACTTCCATTTAAATAATGAGTATGATCGGATTTGATAAATATCTCTTAACTCCGACGACAATTACTTATGAGCATCATTTTTCAGTTACTACGTTGGTAACCACTCGAACTTAAATTTAGCGGTGCTTTGCTTCCGTAGCGAGGGCGCTGTCATAGTTCATATGACCCGCCTAGAGTGCGAACGAATATCTTGCAGCATTCACCTATTTTCATATACTCATATTGTTCTACACAATATTACTAGATGAACCCAGTCTTGATCTTTTTTTTTGCTCCATTAACCGTCTAAGTAATAGAGTTATGGAGTCACTTGGCGGTTTCTCATTGATCACTAGTTAGAGTGATGTTCATTCGAGTTGCTATGTCTTTCTATCTTATTCATTATTCTTTGTACTACATTTTACAACCATTTTCTTTTATGGTACTCTCACATGTTTAACGGTTTGGATAGATATGTAAGGTAATAAAATCGACCTAGTCTTTCTGTAATTTGTCCTTATATCTCTATATAATTTAGAATATCTCCACAATTTTTTAATCATTTAGTTTAAACGAGGGGTAGCAAATGTTTTTTAAGTTTTTTTCTGCAAATTGATGCCTCCAATCCAACAATATTTTCAATTGTAATTTTTCTACATATTTAGAATTATAATATAATAAATTTCTATCCACAGTATATTTCCCAAAGTGATAAATAAAAATCTGATTCGAAATATATTTCCATATCGTTGATCATTTAATCTTACGTTACGTTATAAGAATATTAAACTAAGTAAAATAACGTAACTAGAAATATACGAAACGTATAAGGAGAAATATTAAACTGACCGGGAAAATTACAGCTTATAACTATATTTATGGACACTTGAAAAACATAAACGTTTTTTTTAAAGTAAACTTACAACCAGTATATCATTCTAACGAAGAATGAACAAAATCAATTGAATAAGAATGGCATCACATTTACAACGATCTGATCGTAAATATAGAACACCGAGTGCAAAAAAATGTATATTTCCAGAAATTAGGAATTTTTTTAAGTATTCGATTCTTTATCTATATAGCATCGAGTGTCGATCAATAAACATGCGGGGAAAAACGAGATAAAGATTTGCGGAAAATAATTTTAAAAATCGTAAATTGCAGACACAATCGATTTGACCTTAAATCTAGATCGCAATCGATTTGACCTTAAATCAAGAAAGTGAAGCAAGGTTATTGTGAAAGATCCCCTCTTTCATCAAAAGTGGCATTGGACAAAATCCTGAAGTAACGAATAATCAAAATAATTCATCGCTTGATCGTCGTTATTCATTGAAAATTTCTGGTCTAATTCGAGACAAGAATCAAGTAGATTAAATAGATAACAATGTATAAAGTAATTGCATTTCTTAATAAGTTAAATAAATAAAAAGTAATCAATTGAAAGATTAAGAAAATGAATTGCTTTCTAACTATAGAATCAATGAAAAGCTTCGTCGAACAAGTATATATCCTCTGAAGTCATTTTTGGAAAATTGTTCAGGAACATTTTCACAATATCTCAATAGAAATAGATAATTATTTTACATAAAACTGTGGTAAAAAATTCTTCTAGAGTCCTTGTAAATCGCATTCTCAGTTGTCGTACATGACAAAAAAAATTACTAAACCACATTTGACAGCTTCAAAATTCCCAGTCAAATATTTTTTTGGGTTATTATTATTCCAAAATATATGGGTAAATAAATTTCATAACTTTACCGTAAATGTAACCGTACTGTAAAATTCCATATAACTATATGCTAAATACATACATAGGTCGTAAAATTGAAAATTTCGTCTTTATTTGGCGCATACTGAACATCGCGAAAATTCGTTAACTGATGTTAAAAACATGTGCAGATATCTTAATTTAAATAAGATGTTAACCCCAATTTGGTCTGCTATCTTGAATCGGCCATCTTAAATTGTTCTTCATAAAATATAAGATCGTAATCGAGATTTGTGTCACCCTATTAGCGTCCCGCAGCCCAAGGGCATAACGTTACCCTTATTCTTTCTCGTTGATTCCATCGAAAGGAATGACATTGATTGGTTTTTAATTTAAAAATATGGAAAAATGAAAATATCAGCGTCTAGTACATACTTCAATGCAAAATAATTACGGACAATTTACTAATATAAGTTAAAGAAATTTACGCAAGCAAGCAAGCATTTATCTTAGGCCTGTGAAAAGTCTACTAGGCAATATATATATATATATATATATATATATATATATATATATATATATATATATATATATATATATATATGTATATATATATATATATATGTGTGTGTGTATATATATATATATATATATATATATATATTTATAAATAATTTAATTGAAATACTATGAAACATTTAACGCGTAAATTTTTAAAATACTTGCGTGTGTAAGGAATCCCGGTAGTGCAGTTTCTATTCGAACTTTAGAGGTTAATACCGTTGAAACGGTTTAGTCACATTAGTTTTTTCAATTATTGAATTTTTGTCAAAATATTAACACCCTAAACATAATTTCGTCTCCAGTGTCAACTGCAATTCTGGTCTTTATAAACTTATGTTATTATAGGTAAATCATCATAAGCTGTGTATACGAAATCATTTGAAATGTTTCTTGGCTTGTTTAAGAATATTTTTTGAACTTTTGTTAATTCCTTAGAATTAATACTTTTCATGTATACAAGTACACCAATATTGTTTTCACAGTCCTTCATATAAACAATACATTAAATAAGTTAATTAATATTAATTAATAATAAGAAGTTATTAAATAACACCTTTAATTTATGATCATTTTTGTAATTATTTTCGCTCACTTAGCCTTAAATTATCTTGGATGTTAAGAAACTTGTAGATTTGATATTATTCTTTGAATGTATCTAAGAGATAAATTATTAAATCATTCGTGAAATAAAAAAATTCTCGTATTCTCTGGATCATGCTGTAATTATTCGTGAATTCTTTTTGTTTATATAATTAATCATTCGAAATATTTCATTATATGCAGAACGTGTTACGCGGCCAATCCTAGACCGGACGCCCTCATGAAGGAGCAGTTGGTGGAGATGACAAGCCTGTCGCCACGCGTCATACGCGTCTGGTTTCAGAACAAGCGCTGCAAGGATAAGAAAAAGACAATACAACTTAAGATGCAGATGCAGCAGGAAAAGGTATGAGTACAGCATCAGGGCTGCAATCCAATAACCTTGATAACCGTTTTTTTTTAGAAATATATTCATATGAAGTTATTGCATTGTCAATAATTATCATAGATAAATACTTTTTAAACGTATAAAAAAAGATATAGATGATATGATTTAATTATTTATTTTCAAAAATTATAATCATCCCAAATTTAATTATAGATATGTGACAAATTAAGGGCACAGCAAACGGAAAAAAATACCGGCCACGACAACATAAGAAGTTCTAAAAGCAAATTCGAAACAAATTTTGTCACCTGTTATAATTCTACGAATTTTTTCACATATTTTATTTAGGTATTTTTCAAATTGTTTCCTAAAACTATTTCTTTGATAGCCTTCATAATGGATATAGATAGATTATTTCACTTAATGTTTTGTTTTTTTTTCAAAACTTTGATATATAAGAAATATACTTTCGAAGTGTTGGATCTTTGATGGACCCTCAAATGATGGATCTTTCATTTGTCCATGAGGGCATTGGTCAAATAAACAATTTGTTTATCAATTTTCTCGAGATTTTTTATAATTAGCAATTTAATGTTAGAAACAAGATTTTTAATTTGAGCATTACCCAATAGCCTCAAGTCACATTCTTAGCATTGTTGCTTCGCGATTTTTGCACATTTTTTATTAAATATATTTATTTACACAATACATCTTGAAGTCTACTCATCAAGATCTTTAATTTAATTCCCACCTAGATAGTCTTCCCGAATTTTTATCTTTTCACGTTGGGCAAAACGACAATCTCAAACGCTATATTGAATGGAGCGTAATGTCGTTCATCTGAAGACACCCTGTTATTTACACACATCGGGTTACCCATTCTGGCTTTACATAGCAACATCCCGACATACCCACATATATATATATATATATATATATATATATATATATATGTATGTGTGTGTGTGTGTGTATACGGGCACTGACTTATAACATAATACTCGCCTTGCCTCAGTCGGAACAGAAGAGTGACAGTTTATCCATTTAGATAGATCAAGTTCTATATTAAAGTAAAAGTAACGAAATAACGTCAATCTCAAAAATAAAACTTATGAACATTATTTAAAAGTAATGACCATTAATTAATTTTTTGTATTTCTATATGATTTCATTCCACTTCCACAGGAGGGTCGTCGTCTAGGATACTGCTCACTGGGAGTACCCCTAGTAGCTGGTTCACCGGTACGACACGAAGCTCCCGCCCTGGCGTTGGAGGTGACTGCCTATCAACCACCCTGGAAAGCTCTTAGTGACTTCGCCCTTCACGCTGATCTGGAGCGCGCACCCCATAACAATCCTGCCTTCCAGCATCTTGTCAACCAGGTGATTTGCCGTTTATGACATTCATATCCTTTATTATAGTGAAGTAATTCCAAACAGCCTTCATATATCTTCACACATGGGCAGCCAATATTCTAAGTATTATATAAAACATTTCTATCATATGACCTTAGTCCGTTTTTCTTTCACACTGGTGGCCTTTATTAAAGATCCTTTATGTTGTCATCTAAGGAAATTGCTTTAATCTAAATGTTCATTAATTATATAAACACCTTAGTTTCAAATAGGACTGAGTTCGAAAGCCGTAATTTTAATTGACAATTACTTATTGAAAATTATTTGTTGTTTTAAAAAGCAATTACTTGTTGGTTCAAAAACAATGTGAATTCTGTTATCAACAATTAGGCAATGCTAACAATTTCCAAAGATATACTTGAAAAATACTTGAAAAATACAAGTCAAGCCATTCACCTTTCTTAATGTCCACTTTTTCATTTCTTATAATTTGGGTTATCAAAATGTCCCTTACCATTCTTATTACCGTTAAATATTTCATATAGTTACGAGAAACATATTTATTTTGTTACAATATACCATGGATTCAAAAAAAATCCATTCGAATAGAAATAAATACTGTTCCAGTTCAATTCGGTCTGTTTATATATCTAACATTGCTATAATCAAACATTTTATCTAATTACTCTTTCGCCAATCTGATTTGTTATAAAAAAGAATTTTAACTTACTGCAATTATTACAGATGCATGGCTACGATGTTCCAACTCTGCCGCCACCCGGTAGTGTAGATGGCTCTCTCCAGACGGCGCCAGGCGGTGACGATAACTACGTCACCTACCTGGAGAGTGACGATAGTCTGCCTGCCAGTCCCTAGCACAATTGGGTGGAGCCACCACGCGCTCACGCCACAGTGCTCTACCAGTGATCACGTTGATGCACTACTTTTCCGTTGATCACACAAGCCAACCCTGGCATCTACAATACGACAACAAATTCAGAAAAACAAATAATAAATACGTAAGCATCTGTGAAGGGATTTTCTTCACTGATCACGTCGGGCCTATATTCGACCGTTGATTGTGCAAACCGACGATGTTGTTATATTCTGATAGAGATATTGCAAGCAATAAAATATTTCGATTCTTCTGTAATAAAACCTCGAATCAGTCTTAGAAAATATAGAAAATATCCTGCCAAACTTGGTACTTAGCTGATGAGGGACACAAATTCATTTTCGTACTAATCTATAAAAAATATAGCTAAGTTTTGACTATAAACATCTCTCAATCGTAAAATAGTTATAAAGGCAAGTCATTAACGAGTCAGCCCATTAACCCCTCGTTCGAACTATTTCAAAACATACCAAATTTTGAAACAGTTCGAAAAACTGGTACAAATAAACGAAATATGGATTATGAAGTTGCGCTATCAATTAAAAGCTGTAATGAAGTTAACGTTCAAGAAAAATAAGAAACCCAAGAGAACAGCTACAAACAGGTTTATTCATTCAGTAATATTACAACTGTCGATTAAACCAAGTTATCACGTGAAAAACTCCTACGAAAGAAATGCTGATCTGTCAGAACTTGCTGCAGTCTTGGATCAACAGTAGTTATGAAGATAAAAAAGTTTATTAGTGACTACGTATGTTAATTTTAACTTAGTTGCTGGAGAAATTACTTGGATGTTAAACCAAAAAGGCAGCTAGCTAGGCAATAGTAACTAAAACTAAATTAAAAAAGCGCCATTTGAAACTTTAGTCAAAATACTTACATACAATTTTAGAACCTTGCAGGAAATTCCCCGCATTTTCATTTTGTCACATTCTATATCTCATTTTTGATTATTACTGTATCGAAATTAATATTTGCATGCAATATCTAGATTAGAATGAGTCATCCTTCGATTTCGACCGACGATTCTACTTAACGAATAAGACGCGACGTTTTGATATGAGAGTTAATGTCTGCTTCAATGCAATAAAGGACTTACATAAAAATTGTGGATGTGTGTGTGAAGTTAAATATTATATTAAAGAAACATTTAATAATTGAATAGATAATGACATTTTAAAAGATTGTACACACTTAAACGCACATAAGAAATGGATTTAATTGAGTGATATGGATTTCATTAAATTAAACATTAAGTCATTGCAGCTATGTTGTATAAAGTGTATGATAAATAAAATGTAAGTAATACTTAACTATAAGTCAATCGAATGGAGATTATTATTGTTTTTGACTGTTGCAACTGATTATATTAATTATTTTGCATTTATTTTTTTTTCATATATTACGGCATTACATGTTTACTCCATATTAAATTAATAGTCTGATTTCGATTTAACATTGTGGTGCACATAATTTACTTTATTACTTGTTCCATCAAATGTGTGGTCTCCATAATTGTCTATGACTTTTTGACTTTGAAAAGGTTTTCCATAAACAAAATTCAGTTTTAAACAGAATTGCAATTTGACACATGTTAAAATTCATATAGACAATTATTTCGAGCAGTTTAAAGAAAGGAGTTTTAAATGTAGAAGTAAAAATGAGATGCATATTAGTTTAAATGAGAAGCATATTAGCCTAAGCAGCAAAGTTGTAAAAACCATTCATAAAGACGCTGTGATCGAGTTATAATTGAAATTTCGCCTTTTCTTTCACACGATAATCTCATCGCTGCATTAATATCAGAGATTGAAACAAATGCCTGTAAATGAAAAGCTACATCATGTTTGCTACAAATCAGGCAAATTTTCCCATTCGATTTTAAAAAGGTTTTTTGTGGATCAACACTATGGAGATGAGTATTGTCTTCTTTTTAAAGAAATATTTAGTAAAATAAATCTCTAATTTCGAATTGATTTTACTGACATGTTCCTAATTGCATATATAAAACTTCATTCCTAAACTATTTAAGGACCGCTTAAAGATGCTAAATATGTTCCGGTAATTATCCTTTCATTCGAAAATATGGTGAACTTTCCGGTGAACCTAAAACCAAATCAAATGTCTAATAAGACCATAGAACGTTTCTTTCCGCACCTTTCACTCGTCGTCTTTCAGATTTAATAGATGCTTGTATATTAAATCTGAAAGGCGAAGAGTGTAAATATACTTGCACAAGGTCGAAATATATTTCTTCTTTCATTTTACCAAAACAACAAAGCACGTGTGTTATGAAATCTGTCCGGCTTTCTCGACGGACTTATTAATTGCTAAGGTGCGAAGAAAACGAGCGAATTTTTCTTAAAAAGAATATAGTACTTTTCTCTAAATGTCGTGTCAAACTTAGATTAGTAAAAATGGTTACCGCAAAAGTTCATTTCATAATTCCCGTCCTTTTGACAAATATTTTTATTTCCCGGTACCTTTTCAAAGCCCACCAAATTTGTCCAATATATTCTTACGAACATTTATTTTTATGTTCCAAATTTAGGTCGTCCTTTTATCGTTTTAAATTTCATATCTATAAAAATTTTTATTTCAACCAATCGATTTAACGACTAACATTTATATAAATTGTAAAATAACATAATTAAAAAGCCATTAAACTGCGTAAATTTGATCACGTGTGAACGATTCGACACTAACTAAGGCGATTCACTGATCTTGAATTAACCATTATCACGTCCTATTGTTTTAGTAATTGAATTAATCGATACTATGTTTAATTTAATAATAATGATGTATAATAAAATGTACTTATGTAAGTAACTTTATAATATATAGTATTTATCATGTTTTACTCGAAGACAAAATCCAAAAAATAAAATTAATTTTCTGTGAATAGTTGTTATGTACATGTTTTTTTTTTATTTTTAGTATACCTCTACTTCTTAACTAAATTTACTGAATTATCTTCTTTATTCATTTCAAATCTTTATTAAGGTAAGTCAATAAATACTCTACACATTTACATAAATATTACTGCTGCCCACAACTTCGCTTGCATGGTCAATGCCGATGTTAAATGTTTGTTATGAGGAGATGTTATTTCTGGAGATCATAATTTATGTTTTCATTTCAAAATTATCCTCGACAGCTTTAAAAATAGCTTTTATCTTAGCTTGGACGTTGAAATGGATCATTATGATTGTCTCGATAATTTCATTTGATCAGCTCTTGAGCCTTTGCATCTCTCTGGACTGTCTCGACAATTTCATTGATCACCACTTGAACCTTTGCATCTTTCTAGACTGTCTCAACAATTTCATTGATCAGTTCTTGATCATTGAAATTGTTATGACGAGATGTTCTTTTTGGAGATCATAATTTATGTTTTCATTTCAAAATTATCCTCGACAGCCTTAAAAATAGCTTTTATTGGTCGTTGAAGTGGATCATTATTAGTGTCTCGACAATTTCATTTGATCAGCTCTTGAGCCTTTGTATTTTTCTAGACTGTCTCGATAATTTCATTGATTAGCATTTGAGCTTATGCATCTTTCTAAACTGTCTCAACAATTACATTGATCACCACTTGAGCCTTCACAGCTGTACTATAACAGACAACATTTAAAAAAGTTATTTTGGTTTATATTGGTCCCAGATACACCACTGACAATCACTCTTCTGACACTATTTATAAAGTCATATCTCCAGACCTTCATTTGCCCCTCCCCATTCGCCAAACCATTATACGTGGTTTAAAAATGAATGGACCTATTATTCATACAGCTGATTCTGTGTATCAAACTAAATAGAAAACGTTAAGAAACTATATGAAAATGTTTAACTGTTTCTGAAAAAATCACTGTCAAAGTTGCGATTTTAATAGAAAAAATTACATTATTTCTACAAATATATTCATTTTCACGCACAGTATCCCCTGTATGAATAAAAACACGTTAAAAATATAATTATCAAAGGTGTTTAGTAAAATAACCAATACGTTTAGTTTAAACAATACGACGAAACAAGTAATGATGCCTAAACATTTGTTAACCAAAAAAATTGTTGTTAATGTTTAATGGAAAAAAATTTAATTAAAAAAAGAAAAACTTGGACGTAAAGTTTTTCGAATGTTAAATCTCGTTGAAAATCTGTCCAAATTCTGTGCATCTCAATCCTTTCGCCAAAGATACTTCTACTATGCCGATTGTCAAACTGACCACACCGCCCATTTTCCTTCATCTTACAAAATCGCACCTTCGTCAGATGTACCATCAATACGGCATCAACTCGTTACTACCTGCAACTACAACATATCGTCTTATATTTACTAATTCCGTCTTAACATATAATTCCAAAAATATAACATTTAATACCTAATATATTTTAGTAGCAAATAATAATAATACATTAACCTACTTGATAGTATAAACGAAGTCAAATAAAAACCTTTACTTATTACAAATTACGGCCTATAGAGATTTCAATCCAATTATACAGCAGTTGAATCCTAAAGAAAAGTGAAGAATATTAGTATAGTAATGCAGAAGAACAGGGTAGAAATAAGAAAATTATAATGGTTGCGTTATTGAAGATATGAAAACGAATCTCTTCAATAACGCAACATCGAAATAAAATTCACAAAATGTTTTCTTGAACAATCAGATATAATTAAAATAAAATTTATTTCACGTTTTAAATATTTATTAAAATGATTTACCTGATTATAATCGTCATCTAAGCTTCTTTTATAATTAAAAATTTAGAATCGTTCCTGTCATTGAGATTGGTATGGGAAGAAGGAAGGCAGGTAATATGATACTACATCATTTATTCAAATTATTTTTACTCTAACAGAACCAGAAAAATAACCAATAAGCAATTTTTTGTATTTTGTCATAAATAGCCTTTGCTCGGGTTTTCGTCTGCATAGAATCGATGATGCCACCATAATATTATTATAATGCTTACATGAAAAAAATTATAAAAAAATTTCAAAAAAACAAAAAAAGATTCAAAATAATGAATTTGTCTGAGAGTTATTTTAAAATTTCTCTGTATGTGGTTTTGTTGCCAGGAGCATAGATTTAACGTTGTGAGCATCCGCTCACTCTTGAGCACGCGACATAAAGCTGGTCGTGCGAAAAGCACAATTTCGCAAATTAACACCAACTATCCTCAGCGTCTGGTCCTAATACTTATTAATAGTCAGTGCAAAGCAAGCGGAACTAGAGGAAGGGAAAATGCAAGCGGGTCAACTGGAATGTGAAGTTTAATGGGATCAACAGCATTCTGGGGAAAAATGTCTCCTCCCCGCGGCCAACTAAAATAGCAGCCTCAGTGACGTTTATTTATAAACTTTTAGTGCCAAATCTAGTTCCGTTGCACAGTTTTGTTGGACTTCAATTCGTGCGCGGTGTGATCAGAAGCATTCAAAGAATTGAAGAACTCCGTGAGATAGTTGCTAGCATCTTCTTCATATACTACGGAGTTGATAAAAAAGACCGTCATGGTAGACCCTCTCGAACATGCCCAGAACAGAGTATTTTACAGTTAGCAGTGTATCATTTTCATGTGATAGAATGGCACGGTTCAACCAAACATTGATTTAACAGTTGATGAAAGAAAAGTTTATAATTTTGCCAGCCATCTCGAACCGTAATCCTGTATACGTAAAATTTAATACCAAAATTTTTTTATTGGTTTCTTCACACATTTATGGGTTTGCATCACACAATTTGAAATGACAACCAATCTCGCCATAATAGAATATTATCGAGTACTATAGAGTGTCATAAACTCTAGTCGCTTCTCGGATGGTTGTAAGTGCCGTGAAAGCCTTATTCATCATTATAATCGCCACCTAGTTTGTGGTTGGCTTATTGCGCATTGAACGGTCTACAGTCAGCGCTTATCGCCGATTTATAACTCTCCTGTTAAATGACGAGAATCGAATCACAGACATACAGAAAATGATTAGCAATTCTATCACAATATTTTGATCTGAATTTGGAGTGTTTACTATTCGCGTGTCCGCCTGTTTTTAATAATCGGATATAAAGTAAACTTGCAGAAATTGAGATAATGTATTATCTACTGAAAGAAGTAATCGTATATGATAATATTCCAATACTCACATTTCAAAACAGCGCATAAAATGGCCTTCCCTAATTTCAAGTAATGATTTCTGTAACCTTTTTACGCCATTTCATGGACATTAATTAGAAATATTAAGCACATAGAATTCTCGATCATTCAGATAAAATAGAAGCAAAAAATTGTCCAACTTTAACTCAAAATGATTGGATTGGTTAATAAGTTAGAGCACAGGCTTGGGACATAGATACGATAAACCGAAACTAAGGATGGAGCTTTATATTTATATATAATAGTATATGGCTGCCGAAAATTCGTCCCAGTATGAGACTGGATTTATCTCTCAAAAAATGCCAACATAAACTATTCTCGCCTTCTACCTGGGTTATCTCAGGTAGAAGGCAAGAATAATTTATCCCTTTCTGGGACCCGTAATATCCCCATTCACACAAAAAAGGGACCTTGGAAGGTCCCCTAAGAGTGTCCCGTAACAATCGAGCGCTTCCACCCAATTAGGTTAAAGACTGTCCCCTCGCAATCAGTCATTCAGTATCCCCATTTTTTCGAGAACGCACTTAATGAACGTTCTAAATGACTCAAAGATCGGTCTATTCTCAACCAAGTCAGGTGACTAAAAATACCACATTCTAAAGCTCCGCGTGATTCTCTTATAATGTCAGGATGCATGCTCTCCAACAAAACTCTGCGTATTATCGTCCTCCCTACAGTGGAATCATATATGATTCATGTCCTGCGTTTTGAAACTACAGGAACATATCGGGCTGTCTCTAGGGTCGAATTTAAACAAGTCAGCACGTATGCGCTGCCATGTCCCGTTAAAAACTGCGAAATATTCAGCTATACGACTGTTACTGAAAAGCCAGTTCTTACCTAAACGTGCACTCACATCGGAGAATAAATAATTAGTTGTTGCCCCCTCAGGATCGAGAGAAGTCCACCTAGACTGCCATTGAGCACAGACGATCTCGACAATATTTCTCTGTCTATCAATAAGGGATCCCTCTGTCAAAAATTTAAAGTGTAATGGATCATTAAATTAAAAGTATAACGGACCATCATATCGAAACTCTTGCTACATGCAAAAACGAACTTGTTGTTTGCTACGCGTTCCACAATCGCCTGGTCGCTAAAACTGGCAAAACATCCATTGAACAAGTTTTGTAAGCCTTAGTTAGCGCTATCAGTGGCGCGCTGCGACCTTAGCACATTCCGTCTAACTTTGAGGAATCCCTATGCACCACGAAGCTCAAACAGATGGCGCATAGGCCAATACCTACTTACCTATATTGACATATATATCAACTTAAAGGCTGATATATACGGCACCGGGCCATGGGGTGGAAGGCTACCAAAGGACTCTCACTAATATACCGCGCCTGTGATAAGAAGTTCCGCCGTGAATCGAGAACCATGGCCAGGTATGTGCCTCAGTCACGCGCGCTGATTCTGGATTCAGCGGTCACCACAGACGGCTTCTTCGCCAGCGTGTTCTTCAAGGCGACAGATAATACAGTGAAAATAACCGAAAATAGTGAAAGGCGCTGCACATTTGACTGACAATCGAAATCTCTAAATTGCAGTGAGACCTATTGAGAGGGTGAAGAGTCTGTAGACCGTTACAAACTAGAGAAGTTCGTAAATTGTGCAGATATCGTTCCCTAGAATCCACTGAGAACTTTGATTTGCGACTGGAAGATTGAATAAAAATGTGGTGACAGTTATATTGATATCACACGAAAAAGAGTCCTCGGTTTATGACGGCGTAAAAGAGATACAACGGTCATGGACCGAAAAATACAAGAGTGAATTTTTCTACTGCATCAACATCAATTACGGGAAATACGTATTTATCGGCCACCTGACATAGATCTACCCATATTGTAGAGAATTAGAGTGAAGAGGGGACCCTGGAGGTTTATGCTGATAAGTAAAAAAAAATAAAGGCCTTTCCAGGATCCAACTGAACCCTCAAAATCCTTCCTAGCTAGGTGACATCATCAGTCAATTTCTAACTACCGTACCATTATATAAAAAGGAATTTCAGGTAATCTCCTTTGTTGGGAAGGAAATTAGGGAAGCCCATTTTATGCCCTGTTTTGAAATACGAGTATTGGAGTATCATCATATACGATTACTTCTTTCAGTAGATAATACATTATCTCAATTTCAAACGCGAATGGCAAACACTCGAAATTCAGATCGAAATATTGTGACAGAATTGCAAATTGTTTTCTATAAGAATAACCGATAGGTACCTCCTGGGTTTCAAATCGGCTCTGTAGTCGATTCTCGTAATTTAACAGGAGTGTTATAAATCGGTGACAAGCGCCAAGGCTTATCACCAATTTAGACCGTTCAATGCGCAATGATGAATAAGGCTTTCACGGCACCTGCGACATACATACGTGCAGCGATCGTTTGCAACGCATCCGAGAAGCGACTAGAGTTTACGACACTCTACAGTACCCGATAATATTCTATTATGGTGAGAATGGTTGTCATTTCAAATTGTGTGACGCAAACCCATAAATGTGTCAAGAAACTAATAAAAAACTTTTGGTCTTCGATTTTACGTATATAAGATTACGGTCCGAGATGGCTAGCAAAATTATTTCCTTTTCTTTCGTTAACTGTCAAATCAATTTTTGGTTGACTTGTATTACTATTGAGGCTGAATGCTTGCTGTATATCCGAACCAATCAAGGTCAACTAGGCTCAGAGCATTATATACATTCACCTCCAAGACGCTCTTGAGCAGGACGACGTTCTTGAAAATCTGGGTCGGTTGGTGATTTTGCAACCACTTTCGTCGGCGAACCGCGGGACATGCATCAACGAATCCAATATGCTTCTACATCCAGATCTGTTTATAATGACCACAACTATTCCGATACGGCAATACAAATTTAATGAGCTTTTTTCAGGACAACTCCTCACGAACGATACGACAGTTTCATTCGCTGGAAAAACTCGTAGATTGTCTCACTGATGAAAAGGAATTCGATGCGATTCGATGCCATATGTTTACGGTCGATTGGGTTGTATCACATGGCCAGGTTAAAATAAGATTAACTTAAACCAAATGAACGACGTTATTCGTGCAAAATTTACAAACCGCCGAAGATATCATATATACAGTCTTTTATAAGATCGGAAAATCTCATGTGATCCAAGGACGAAGCGAGGAGCTAAATTTCTAATTGCCGTTTATAAAGGATAGACATTATTCTAAAAGGTTTCTAAAGCGGCTGACATTGCCGATGATTACCTGACGTATCGATGTAGGCGTATGGCTGATGGTTGACCTAGAGCTACGATCCAGAAGCATAGTTAGATTTTTATAACCAAGAAAGATAAGTTTAGCCATTTTCGCCGAAAACCCTCATCGGTGTTGATAATTATGGCAGCATAGGGGCCATAGTACATCTAGGTAAGTACGTCAACAAAGATATGTTTTCTGTACAAAACCAACATGATGAAGGGATACGGTATCAGTCTGATAGGTACATCTGCACATATTCCATTCATTAGCGATTTCCTCCGATCTTTTACTTGCCCTTTCGTAAAACGCGTTGGAAAATTCGTTTATTTTGATCCATCTAAGATCCGTGTGGAAAAACCGAAAAACATGACCCTTAGAGCATTCTTTCACCAATGCGTCAAGATATATTTGCTAAAACTTTAATGTACATTTTATGTTGGACATACACTTTATGTTGGACAAGCAGAGGACAGTATTTAAACGAAGATGAGGCGTAGCTCGCGTGGTCGATAATCCCGGTATTCCTAAAGAAAATGCTTTAGGCTGTGTTTACTCTGTACATCCAAGTAACAGCGAGTATTTTTATCCGCGCTTGATGCTTCGTAATGTGCGCGGTCTTACTTCTTTTACAGATCTGATGTATATAGAGGGCGTTGAATATCCATTCATCCAAGCAGCACGTGTAGCTCGCTACTTATAGAAGAATGACCAGCACTCGGACCTCACTATAGAAGAAGCCTACGAGAGTTACAAAGACTCTAACTTGTGTCAGTTGTTGATCTTTTGTAACTCGTTCAATCGCAACCAGTTGTGAAAGAAGTACCCTGACGGTTTGGAAGAAGATTTAATATACGTGCTGAGGAGAAGCAGATATTAATGCCGTCCGCCATCTAAAATACAGCTTTTGTATACTTTCACCATTTATCATAATGTAAGATTTGAAACGACCTTAACATCCTTAGATACTAAGATTTGAAACGATCCTTAGTTTCAGTTTATCGTATCTATGTCCCTGCTCAAAAACATGTGCTCAAAACGTCAAAAAGCCAGTGCTCAAAAATTGAATAACCAATCCAATAATTTAAGTTTGGCAATTTTTTGCTAAATATTATCTAAATGATCGAGAATTATCATATTAATTATATGCTTAATATTTCTAATTAAATAGCGAAATGGTGAAATGGCGTAAAAAGAATACAGAAATCATTACAAAATTCCAATAAAATCTTCGAAGGTTTGTAGTTTATACGGAATGTAGTCTTATAGTATAACTGATAAGACTACATTCTATTTTTACATCTGCATCTGTCATTCATTTTTTCATTAACTTAATTTTAAATAATTTGTTCGTTTTTGCACGTTCACCTCTTGTCAGTATTATTTTTCGATTTGTTTCTTACCCCCGCCTAAGTAAAATCCCTGGCTGCGGTCCAGATTTTAGATGCCATATAGACCGACATTGACATATGGTCAACAAAAAACTACAGATAGGTGACCACATTTATTATCAAATAATACAGATATGTGTCGGCGACTTTGAGCAATTGTATTTTTACGAAGGTAAGATAAAATATGAAGCAATTTAATATAAATTTGATTAAAATTAAGTTACTGCACGTGTTTATTGTGAAATCATTGCGATCACAATCTGGTTCGATGACAATGCACTCTTCAAATAACTGGATGATAGCACTAGAATGCAAATGTAAGTTTTTAATTAAATGAATATTGCACATAACCTGCGTACATAAGCAAATCATTGTAACGAATCAAACAAACACTATTGATTATAGGCTTTTACTTACTCCTACACATATTTGGTGAACCTATTACTTCACGAAAAATCCTTCCAAGTCAACCAAAACATCGTAGATTGAAACTTTGATTGTGCAGGACTGCAATAGACTGCTGGTTAAAATTATAAAAGTAAGAAACCTTTGGAATTCAAATATCAATTCGAATATGAAAACGGACTAAAATATAATAAAAAGGAATTAATAATGTAACAATGGAAAATAAAGATTACAATAATTTTTTTTAGATCACTATTGAAAATACGCATCCAATCGGTGTTTGTTATATTCTCTTACTCTTTTTTAATACTATGAATTTACGAGAGTAGCACTGAAAGTTTTTAAAATTGGCCATTTGTGATAACGGTTTCAAAAAGAATTATTTCAATTTCGAAAATCGGATACCATGGTTATAATCAATTACTTCAATTTGTCAATTGTTTTTAAAAATGTTGTTGTAGGCCATTTGAAAATTGTGTAGATAAGAGAGAAACTATCAAACCAAGTCCATAGTTTTTTCGCTGCCTGATTATTTCGTTATTATTTTCGTGGTACTCTGTCTCTTTTATTTTAATAAGTTATTTATTCATGTTATTTAAATTTTAAATATATTTTCCATTTGGATTTTGTCCTTAGCTATATTCAATCAATTGTTATAATCAGTATTCTATTCTGTAAGTTTTTACTTTTGTTTACTTTTATTGTATTATTTTCTTTTGCCAAATTGAAGCTGCTTCAGGTTAGTGACAATGGATTTAGCTGTTCCCCTAAACTACCAGACTCTACTATATCTCTTCTGATTCTCCAGATCAAGCACGTTACGCTTGATTTAGAGATATCAGTATCGGATGTCGTTCTTGCATGGCTCCCTAGTCACTGCAGCACAGTAGGTTAAGAAATAATCTACACCAAACTCAGTTCGCCGCCATGAACGGGGAACCATGTTTCTCCATTAATTTTATTGAAGATATCCTTCCGCTGACTCGTTCCTGGATAGCATCTGACTGATCACGGGTGCGGGGTATTTCCAGATCCAATTGTTTATACCCTCAAAACTTTTTTTTTTCAAATTTTCAATTGAAAATTGATTTTCAAAATTAATTCTCTCACGAAAGGAAATCTTTGTGGTATCGCGCATGCATTTGGGTCATTGTCTGACTTTTGGTATATTGCTGCCCATTTGGCTAGGATGCATGTCAGAGAATCTCCAATGTGCGACAGTGGGTCTGGAGAAAGTATTCTAAATCATCTCATTTTTGCATGTCCTCTAAATAATAGATTTCATTCATTTATTTACAAATTATTCAAATATAAAATTCATTTCAATTTTTATAAAATATCAAATTAACATAAGATTACTTTTATCTATTGCCAACAACCCCACTCTAGAATTAATCATTCAATACATAAGAAAGAACCATATAAAAATATTTCTTTCATATTTATGTTCTTGTTTATTTTTTATTGTTATGATTGTTTGTATATCTGTATATGCTTATTTTGTACTCCTCTATACTATAATTTCAATTTTTTCATTTTATATATATAATTTCAATTTTTTCTTTCTTAATTTTTGTTTTACTATATTTTTTGTTGACAAGCAACAATGACAGATATCCGATATATGATTTAATCAATGTTGCATAGCCTTTTTTCCACACTTGACATTGGCAAAAGTTGTCTATGGAGAGAACGAAATGTCATATAGCAAAAAATAAAGATAAAGAAAATTGTATATCATGAATTTGACTATAGAAAATTTTCATTCGATGATTTTTTTTTACTTTTATTGTGGTTTCAATCAACAACAAAATGAACAAAACCTTGTTCCGAGCTACTATTTACAACTCGTTTAAAGTGTTCAAGCCTGAGTTGTATCAATTTGACTTATAATCTGCGTTAGGCTCTTCTCTCAACAGCGACATCTGAAGATAACATCAATGCTGTTCGCCTGATGATAAATACCGATAAGGCAGTTTTAGGCTTTACTATAAGCCAAGTACAGAAATTTGTTAACTTGACTCTCTTGACCCTTCAATTACTGAACTATCTGAACTTGATTAGATTGAAAATAATATGGAAGTTGAATAATTCTACAGAGGTGACTTATTTTGCTGCATTCGACATCGTCATGAATGACGAAAGCTGGATGTAGAGTTATTAAATACAGAGGATGTTTTATTCCGAAGAGTTGCCAATAAAGATGAAGAAAGGACGAAGTGCTAGAAAAAGAGGGTTACTTCGTTCATTGGACGGATGGGTTAATATGTAACGAAAATAAAAGAACTGTTACCGCATACTGGTATACAAGCAACTCTGTTCCTGTCGTTTAGAAAAAGTTCAAGAACAACGTCCTCGCAATAGAATCCTCCTTCGTAGCAACAACACCTCTGCACACTCAGCCAGGCGAACAACCGAATATTTAACTACGTTGGGTGTAAAAATTATGGGTCCTCCACCATAAAGCCTCAACCTCGCACCAAGCAATTTCTTTCTTTTATAGCGATTTCTATTAAAATCTTAAGTTTGTTTCAAAGTTTGACAACGTTTGCAGCGAGGGAGTACTTTTAGAAGATGAAATAGAGAATTATGGGGATTCAAGATATAGTCCAAAGCCATTAGTAACTGAGGTTTTGAAGCTAGAATCAAAATAAGACGCACCACAAGGATTCTTCAAAATATGGACAAGAAGACATAAAACACTTAAGTTGCGTCGGTTACGTATTTCCATCCTGGCCATTTTTTCCGAAACGAAATGTATAGCGAATACATCTATTTTGAAGGCCTTCTAATTTATTTAATCAACCTTAAGAGAGTATAAGTACAACTCCATAATCGAGTAAGGATAATAAGGTGTTTGGCAATTTGCTTGTTAAATATTCAAATACCTATTTATAAACGAGAACAGATAGATCAAGATTAAAGTTTAATTTTGGAGAAATATAATGACGTCATTTATTATAAATATTAAGTAACAGTTCTCTAATATCTCTAAAATTTGCGACACCATATATATGATAATTTTATTTCATTTCATTACTAAAAATCGACCCTTATCTGCGATAAATATCGTTAGTACAGAGTTGTGAATCAAAATATTTTCCATGTTGCTACTGATCACGTTCAATGTTATTCAACTTCGATTATTGAAAGATAATTATTAGAAACATATCTAAAGTACATAAGTTTATAAAAAACCGAAGCTTAAAGAAACAATCAATGCTTCACAAAATCCGCCTTTCTTACTTATACCACTATATTGACAAATACAATTCAAACGTACTCTAAGATTTATTACGATAATTCCATAAAAATATTTATTGTTTCCTATTATTCGTTTTATAATACGAAAACCTTGCTGGTAATTTAGCCAAATGTGTAATTTTGCGGATTCTCTTTTGATTCTAATTTTGCGTATACCTTAGACATACAATTAATATCTTTCCAAACTTTTACATTTTAACTGAAATTTGTAACAACGGTAATAATTAGTCCTTGACTTTAAAAAGTAATTCTTTGCAAATGTAAATATTAATTATTACTAAAAATAATGACTATATTTAAAACTAAAAAACGTAGTCAGATAAAAAGGCCAGCCCCCGCGCGGATCACGCTCATTTTTGGCAATTCAAACGCACTAAATATAACGTTAATTTTTCTAAAATATAAATGAGCTTAAAATTAGACCTGTAAAAGTTATATTAAAAATTATTTATATTCACTGAATAGATATACCGCTTTTAATAAAATAAATATGTATTATACATATAACTAAGATAAATGTTTTTGTGATATTTATAATAATGAAATAAAAAATTAAATCACATTTGAATGAAACTACGTGATATAGTATTATTTCTATTTTATTTAAATTCTTTACAACGACCTAGGTTTCGTTGTATGACAACATCATTTAATGAATTAAAAATAATAAGAATAAACAAAAAAAGTTAAATATATTTATTATCATATACATCGAAATACTTAAGGAACTTCCCGAATCAATTAAGTTAAAGGATCGATAAAAAAATAATGAATATGGGTAAAATCAATAAAAAAATCCTAAAATGTGATAAAATCACAACAAATAATAAATCATCCCAAGAAACTAAATGAAGCCTTAAAACCAAATAAAAATACAAAAATACATACAAAATACAATAAAATCAATAAAAGTGATTTCAATATATTCTTGAAAAACAAAGAAATAACCAACATTGTAAAAGAGTAAATTCTGTACATGGAAAATATTTTAAAAATAACGATTTATTTAGCATACCTATAAAATGATAATAGATGCCAGAAAACGTTTTTCTAGATTTTGTCACCAAAATCTACAAGACGGATATTGATGAAATTTGCTATGGTAATAGTTTATAACCAAGAGCTATGTATGAAAGAATAAAAAAAATCTTATTCCACATTTCACGCGAGTGAAACTGTGGGACACAGCTAGTAGATAATATAATTTACTTACATGTATTGTCATGTTTTCTCTTAGAACAAATGAAGTTTAGCAAAAATACGAATTTCACTGATTTTTTAATGAAAGAATATACATAAAAACGATGTATCTTTATAAAATAAACCCCAGTCGCGATTATTTTATTATGGAAAAGTTATTGGATAAAAAAATTACTAGTAATAATACCTCCACTTATTGTATTACAAATTGTTTTCATTAGTTTCAATTTATAATTAGATATTACATATTTTGCAAACATAAAATTTGAGAAAATGTTAGATAAGACATTAATAAAAACTTACGAAATTAAAAAGAACGTTATGTGGATGTCAGTCTATATTAACAAAAACTCTCAATATCAACCTTACAAATGTATTATTAAATTTTTATTTCATGATTTCTTTTAATTATAGATTAATAATTGGGAATAAATGTATTTTAAAAACAATGAAAATTTGACTGTTTACCACTCCAAAAAACATTAAATTTAATGTAAGTAAAGATGAAATATGAAATTACAATTAAAAATTTACATGTCATAAACAAAATATTTAAACGTCATAATTATTTACATTTTTAGAACCTTGTAAATTTTTATTGTTTTTATTTTTCTTGTTTTATTTTTCTTATTAATACTTATGTTTAAATTTTTGTTGAGCGTTTAGTACATAATTATAAATGTAAAGTGAAAATATTTCAGCTATAAAAAATAAAGATATTCATTGTAATGAAATTTTTTAAAAATACATTTTTATAATAAAATAATCACGAATAAGACATATTTTTTACATATAATATTATAATACAATACAATATAATAAATATAATTTTTATGCATATTGTTCAAATGAAAAAAAATTACTAAAATTAGCATTTCTGTTACACTGACCTCATATTTCACTTTTATGCATAAAAAGCAAATTTCCGAAATATGACACGATAATTATTGTGTAGTAAATTGTAAAAATACTTCAAGAAATAGAAAATTGAAATTTTACACATTTCCAAGTTCGACTTGAAAATTAGATAAAAAAATACATTAATTACTACACTCATTTTGTTGAGCTGAAAACAATAAATATTATATATCCTGACAAATAAAACTTTTTATTATTCGTTAATGAAGCCCTTTATTTAGATATTTTTCTCTACCTTACAATAAATAAAAAGATAAACAATCTAATATAACTAAACATTATTTTATCCAAGACACAAATAATACTCACTTTTCTTCGACAAAAATAACAAAGGAACAATTGATACATAGTTAGGAACACAATATAAAAAAAAATAATGCATATGATATAAATCACAGTTCTACTAGAACCATCTACTAGAACATCTACTAGAACCGTTAATTTGAAGCGTACAAATAAAATCGATGCGCCTCTAAAGTTTCGCAGCCAATTCGTCAGCGTAGTACTGAATTGATAATATCATCGCTTAAATTATATCTGGCATCACACACTAGGTAGGGCCTGAAATCAAAACATAATAGTAGTACCGGCCTCGTGTATGAATATTAATAAGTGAAGAGAAAACTTTGTAAAAAAGGGGTACCCCCTTTTTAAGGATATTACACGAATGCAGGAGTTTGAGATTTGGCATAGTTAAAGTTTAAATGGAGAAGGAGTGCAGAAAACTAAAATTTATTTATAATATGTCTTAGAATATAGAGAAATCCAGAAGGCGCATATCAACAAATCACTTCGCCGTCTGAAGCCAAAAATCTTTCCCTCCACCACGCTCCCACTAGAACACCGCCCTACCCACACGGTGTTACAAGCAGAATAAATTTACCCACCAACTCTGGGAAACCGACGCATATAAATATATCTACTTGTGTTGTTGTACACATTTATTTCGATTTGTGGTGCATCGCTTTGCTCATTTATATGAAGTATTATTATGGCCGCCATCTTAAATTTGTAGAATGTTTATTTATATATGTTTTATGCGAGTATAAATTTAAAACAATTAGCTTAGTATCTAATAGCATAGAGAGGAAAATAAAAGGAAAAATTAGCTATATAAATTAGCATTCCTCAATTTGATAAAATTTCTACTTATTTTAAACAAAATCGCATTTTCAAGAAATTAAAAAAGGCGGCCGGACGTAACATTTGTTTCCTCCGCGCGTCTCCCTAACCCTACATGCAATTATTATAAACGCCATAGTAAGTAAAATATTCCAAAATTAATTATAACGACGGATATCTTCAACGTTACACAAAATTCTCCAACATCCTGATTAACAAATCAAATCTTATATTTTTTAGCATCAAACAATTAAGACGTTTTAAATTAGGTAAAAAAAAGTTTTAATACGTGACAACACCAACGAAAATGGCGCGCTTCTGTACAATTTACTTCGATACTTTAAAATTGCACAGTTAATTAAAAATTAAATGAAGTAATAGAATTTACCTATGACAAATAATCCCCCTTTGTTTTTTTGCAGTCCAGTGATATTATTGCAGATGAGAATAGAACCAGTCGCCATTTTAAGCGATGGTGTCACAACCGTTCAGAAATGTGTCTAGATTGGAACTGACAGCCGCATTTTGATACTATGCCTTTTATGCGTAGTTTTTGTGGACACACCGGCGCGCGTACTCTCGCCTTCTGAACTACTCTTTATTCTAAGTAATATGTGTTATACATTAATATGTGAAGGGAAAACTTTGTATCCCTTTTTAAGCATATTGAACGCATGGAGGAGTGTGAGATTTGGATTGTATGGAGAAGGAGTGCAAGAAGCTAAAATATTTATGTAATAAGTATATCTTGCAAATACATTAAATTGTATATTGCAAATACATTAAAAGATGTATTCTTTACGTTCATACTGTCAATGTAAAACACAATAGTCTGTGGTCAACCAGTCGCACAGAGCAGAGATTGTCGCCAAAGAATATTAAAATGTGAAATTGACTGAATGAGTTTCGAGCCGTGAATTTGTTTGATTTCAAATGTTCCTTTTTCAATAGTCTGTGGAGTGTATATCAAGGCAAAAACGCGTTTATTTTGTGTTTTGTATAATAGATATCTGTATTTTATATTGTATTGAAGTACAGCTTGCTTAATATACACCTGTTGCAAAAGGAACATTTTTGTAACGGCAATCTGAATTGACTTAGTTTTGGCCACCTACTCATATTAGTGTTTTCAACAAAGTGAGTAGGTAAGTACATTTTATTATTTGAATTAGAGCAATCCTGTTTCGTAATTTCAGTTCGGACTTCCAGTAATTTCGTTACACTTTTATATGCAATGATTTTAAAGGTATACTCTTTGACAAATTAACTTTCAAACTTACCTATAAATTTAATGAATTACGGTTGAATTTCGACCACTAGGCAAACGCTGTTATTATTCATATTATGTACGTCTTGTATTGACTACTAATTTATTAAACGCAGTTATTAGATTGAAATATGTAGCCTTAGATTATAAAAAACTTATATCAGAAAGTCTCCTCATCAATGCATATAAAAATAGTGGTTTAACGGCGGTAGCGCTTTTTGGCCTTTACGGGAAATAAATCTTATTATTTGTTGGCGCTTTACATTCAATAAAATTATGACCCTGTTTTTGGCTAGTTAATATTTTAAATATTACACGTTTTAGTTACATAGATACAACCTGCGTTCAAAAATTCAATTTCTCATGTACCTAAATCAGTTTTTTTAAAGTACTTGATAGATAGGTACGATATCCTTGAAACCACTTATCGATTTTGTCACTCTTTAGCTTCAGTATAGTCATAATATACGGTATGTTCTTCTTACAGCATTCTGTGACCACAAATCTATTTATACAATTAATAATTTTCATTTCATGCATATAGGGGAGAGGAGAGTAATACGGGGTAGCGGGTAAAATAGGGTACTCCGCGAAACTCACGGTTTAAACTGACCAATCACGGTCGTTCAAGCATCGCTTGATGCGCCGCTATTACACATATTAGTCGCTCGGTTGTTATTGTTCAAAAGTATACACTTGGCGAAATAATCCGAAAAAAACTGTTTTACTGCAAAATGGTTATTATATTTCTCCTGGCTTTGACACGTGACTGTATTATTAAGTAATCCTAGCTTGTGAGGTGTAGCTGTGATTGATGCTTAAACTAACCCATAACAAGATAAACATTGTGTTACTTTGAGAATAACTACAGTTTTTTTCTTTGGATTTTTATTAGAAAATGGCACGAGATTTTTTGTTTGTTTTTCTTGAAATGGGTTTGTGCTTTTTTTATTTGTGTGCTTTTCATGGCTTTTCTTTTCTTTTGTAACTACAAACGCACGACCGACAGAGAGCCGTGATCCGAAGAAACCATGCGGGAAGCAATTAAAACTGTTTTGGATAGGAAAATGAGCTATAATAAAGCAGCGAGACAATTTTCTGTGCCACAGACGAAACTAGAAAGAAAAATTGACGCTGCTCGCTCAGTATCGAATGAATCATCTGGCAAAAATTTACCCATACCCATTAAAGTCACATTGGGCCCTAAGCTACCTATTTTTCTGAGAGAAGAGGAACTTTATGCCTATTTATTAGAAATGGAAGAGAGGTTATACGGAATTACGACTAAAGATATCAAAGCGTTGACGTATCAGTTGGCATTAAAAAATAATAAGTCTAATCCATTCAAACCCGAGAAAAAATAGGCTGGTAGAGAGTGGATCAATGGCTTCCTGAAACAACACCGAGAGTATTCAATTATAAAACTGGAAAACACTTCTACTGTCAGGGTATCTGGATTCAACAAAGTTGTTGTACAAATTTGTTTCAATTTCCTCGGCAATGTATACGATGAGTACAAATTGACGCCTGACAAGGTGTTTCTGTTGTGCCCAAGACAAAATCAAAAATAATCGCTAAAAGAGATCACAAACAAGTTGGATCCATAGTTTCAGCAGAGCAGGGACAGACGATCACGGTCGAGATAGGCTTCAGTGCAGCTGGAAACTACATGCCACCCATGCTTGTTTTCTTTGAAAAAGAATGATTCCAAAGCTGATGGTGAATTCACAAGCTGATTGTTGGGGCACATCTATTTTCGGGCTGGATAACTTCGGAACTGTTCCTCCAATGGTTTAAGAAATTTGTGATTTTCAATGGCACAACATCTACACTCAAAACATTGACCTGATCAATGAAGCCAGCGCTCATGGTGTTATAAACTTGTGTTTTCTCCCGCAGACGGCACATCATTTTCAAGCAGTGGCTGTTTCTTTCATGCGACCATTGAGTATTTATTATGACCAAGCCGTTACAACCAAGCTCCGATTTAACCCAAGACTAGTCGTTACTATCTGCCAAGTAGCTAAAATCTTTGGAAATGCATTTGTTCGGGCGGCCATAATGTCGACTGCAGTGAACGGATTTCGTAAGTGTAGGATTAGACCCTATAATCCGAACGTATTTAATATAAACAGATTTCGCCCCTTCCTTGACAACCGAGATCCAGTTGAATGACGGTCAATCTAATTCTTCCACAAACCGAGGAGTATTTCAATACATAAGCAATGTCACTACTGTCCAAACATGTGATTTCTTTCAAAGAAAGGAAACCTCATGGAGCTCAGTCACAATAGCTAGCTGCACAAACAGCTGATAATGCTACTTTAACTAGTGACGTTGTTGATGACCCTTTGGAAGGGTGTTACCAATGGTATCAGAGGCTAATGCATCAGGAACCAGTGTCACCACCATCAGTGCCAGATAAAATTTAGGAGGAATCAGAGACATCACTATCCGACCAGCAAACACACGCAGTACAACCAGCCCAAAGCCTTATCAGTCAGGAACTAAAGACGTCTATAGCCAATTAGACAACAACCAGACAAAACCACAAGCAACAAAATCGACAGTAGCTTTTCTGCCTTCTCCGAAACAAATATTACCACTTCCAGTTACCAAAAAATCCTCACGTTTTATTAAAAAATGTGGAAAAACTAAAATTATCACGTCAAAACTCAAAATAGAAAATCATGGAATAGTAGCAGAACAGCGAAAACAGCAAAACGACTAAGAGTCTCATGAGGAGAACTCGCAATGTATGTGTAGCTGTATTCCATTTCGATTGAAGGATGGATATCGTGCTTAATTTGTGGTAAATTGACATATAATAGCTGTGTAGGATTCGCGTTTGATAATGACGACAATATTCACGTCTGCAAATTCTACCAGTCTAAATAATAAGCATTTTATCTTGTAATCTTCATCATGGTGTAAGGTGGCCCCCAGGGGGGTACCCTATCCCCAGGGGGTACCTTGGGCCAAGACGGAGCAAAACACCTTTTTTTGGTTTCCATATTTTTTATTCTAAAATTGATAACTAAAAATTCCTAGTAACACCAAATGTTGGAAGAATAATAAACAGTAGTTAATTTGAAAAAAAATATGATTATCTTGCTATATAAACTTTGCTTTTATTGATCTTTAAACTTTAAGTACCCCATCTTGCCACCCTCTCTCCTACTAATTTCGTCCATTTTAATAATTTGAAATTCAATGGCATTTACATCTAAATGGCCTTTATACAGTAACAGTTCGTACCACAGTTGCCATCGTGGTAGCGTCACTGCCACCAACTACCGCTGTGTATACGCTGGCGAACGTTCATATTTTCCTGGCAGAACACTGTCACATTGCACGGGCAACTATAACACGAACTGTCAACGTGCAAACGCCACAAAGGTGTAATTTCACCTTCATCTATAATTTTTTTTGTTTATATTTTCGCTTAATGTGTTCTAGCATTGTAAACTTCTATTTAATTTTTGTTTTGCTCTTTAGTTTATTTTTGTTATCAAGCAATAATGACAGATATTCGGAGTGTGATCTAATCAGTATTGCCTAACCAACAAATCTAAACTTGACAGTAGCAAAATTCTCTCTGGAGAGAATAATCGCCACAGAATAAAAATATAAGAATAAGGTGTAATTTATAACCCTACGCCATCTAGGGACTAGATAAAAAATACCCAAAAATGATAACCGTTCGAAAACATTTCATAACTGAATTTAGCGACATTCAAACAGTTATAACATTCAACGTCATAAAAGAAAATTTAATCTCAGCGAGCTTCTTATTGCTTGATTGATAAAAATCTTAACGTAATTACTTAACTCTAAATTATTTGGCAGCGACATCTGTTTCTTAAGCAACATATTACGCTTAAAAAATTTTCAATGCTTTAAATAAGTAAAGTGATTTATTCTTTTCCAAATTCATCACTAGAGGGCCATATTTATTTTACTTTAAATAATAAAAATTAAGTGATTGACAAAAAAATTAATTTAAATGAAAAAAAAGCTTTACAAACAACATTAAAAAAAATGTGTATGTACTTATGTAAGCGCGTCAGAAAAATTAATAGAAATTTATAATTGTTATCATATTATTATTAACAATAACATTGTTGTTTATTTTTTTAACTCATTTTAATTTTTTTTATTAAATTAATTAAATTTAATTATTTTAAACACTTAAATGAATATGCTGAAAATTTATTATAAATTATCAATTTTAAGTATTTAAGATAAAGTAATAAGTCATAATGGAAATAGATACATATTAAAACTTAACCTCACTTAGAGAAATACACTTAAAACATGTTTTAGAAAGTTTATAAGCACTATTTCTCTCACGAATATTTACAATAAATATATGTTTCTTATTATATGGGTCATTATTAAATTTCAATTAGCTTTTAAAAATATTAGTTGAAACCACAAATATAACTTAAATTTATATCAATATAAAACATTTATGTTTACAAATACCTCAATAACTATTATATAGTCCATTCAATTTCAAGATGGAATGTTTAGAAACACCCACTTTTCATTGTTCAGGTATTGCAAACCTTTTTCTTACATGCACGTTAGTAATTTTATGTGTATTTATTTGCTTTTTGTGATTAAAACATATTTTTATCAGTGTGCACATTTACACTGTGTACATACGTAACTTAAATTATATAGATTTTATTTTATATTTATGAGAAATTCAGATAAGTAAGATGAAGTGTTTCGAACAATTTAAAAGTATTACATAAAAAAAACATATAATAAAATAATACCAAAAATGTCTATAGAAATAGTCGTTTAATTAAAAGTTAAGTTATGCAGAAAATTATTACAAAGTAATCGCAAATACTTAATTTTTGAGTAATCATTAAAATATTTTTTAAAAGAACTAATGTATAAAAATACATGAAATACAATAACATTTCACAGACAAAATACACCGCATACGTATACAATTACATCTCAATACATCTGGGCTTCACACCGATATCCAAAGATGGTTGTGCCTAATGCTAACGTCGGCGAGGTCGACCTTTTGCCAATATCACTGAGAAATAGTATTACAGAACATATCATATCTATTACAGAACATATTAGCAGAATGTATTCATCATAAATCTATCTATTACATCGTATATTAACAATAACAATGTTGGTTCAGACATGCCGCGGGGCTTATTAAATGACATTGCTCAAAGTAGAAATCTTTTGACATCGTTTAATTTAAAAGTAGTGTTTTCTTTCGCCATATAAAATTTATTTTGTGTCCAGATCATTTTGATTCTGTTTATCTTACAGTGATATAACGGCAATCTTAGTATTTTACAATTATATGTATTATTGAACAGCTGTATAGGTACGGTCCTTAGAAGAACATTCGCCATTTTAATTACACTCGTACTTAAAAATATCATACATTTAACACAACGTATTTAACATTATAAAACACATAATAATATAAAAAACTTAATATAATACAAAATGTTTTTATGAAACACCATACATTTACAGAGCAATATTGGAAAATGAAATGTACGGACATTTCCCGCCATTACGTTGATAAGTGTTGCAAGCAAGCATTGAATATACGTTGTATAAATAAGTTGCCATACGTGGACATACAGTAAACAAAAAAATATAATTGACCTGAATCTAAATACCTCTGGACAAGAAGTGTGTCCCATGTGAACATACACATAATGAATGTCGCAAATAATTATACTAGCTGTGCGCTCGGATTAATTAAGATTTTGTAGTCCTACGTAAATTTATATATGGCCATTTCAATACAATTGTTACGTTTTGTGTTTGTGCAGCAGGCTGACAGATAGATAATCATCCGAACCAGCATTGGTTGTCCTCAAACCAAAGACTAATAAGTTAGTTTTACCAGATATACATATCCGCATGGAGAATAAAGTTTATTGTCCGGCAAAATTCATAAGCACAAATCGGCATTTTTATCTGATATACTGATGATTTTTTGAAAGTCGAACGAGAGTACGGTGTCGAAATAATATTATTAACTATTATAAGTCTCAATGTGTATTGACCGTAGAAATGGGTATTGCATTTCTTCTCTTTCTAATATCTATTTTGAATAGAAATTGAATTAAAATTGAATAGATTTCTAATATCTATTGTTTTTCAGATTATCCGAGTAGTATAAAAATTAATACAGGTATGCCAGTATGAAATAAATATTTAATTATTTGTCGAAGATTTTGAGATGAGGTAAACATTACATTTTCCACAGCCACTGACATAAATATAGATATTATTTTTTAAACTACTTGTAGATATATGTTTTCTTTTCAGAATAATATTTTAATTATTATATTATTTCCCGCTTAGTACACTATGCCACTCGTAATGCGTTTTCTTTTTATAGGAGGAATTACTGCGAATGCTTTATAATATATATAAATACAATCAAGGCTGAGTTTCCGGGTATTAGCGTAGGGTAATTCAATATTATATGGCCTGTTCGATGAAACGACCAACCGACTAATTTACTGTCTGCTCTAGATGTCATGAGCTAAGATTGGTGAGCGATTGCTGCTCGTACGTGTACGTCGCTGTATACATTTTTTTATTGAAAAAAAAATTAAAGTGTTTTTAAACTTCAAAGTTTTAATTTACATGAGATTTTTTTAGTACATTGATATTTAACGTTACAGTCTTAATATTTTTAAAATTTATTATGTTTTTACTGTTTTTCGTTGAATATAATAACCTGTCGATAACATAACCTCAAATCGAATAACAAATTTATAAATGGCGCTAAATTTAGATTCCGGATTAATATTTCCAGATTATGCTTACATATCTAATAATCTTAAAAATGACAGAGTTATTGAAGAGATTTCAATGATACTTGAGGATCCTACGTCTGAACGAGTTCAAAAAGAACTACCACCAACCGGGCCTTTAACATAAAGATCTAATGAGGATGCTCACAAAAAGACCCGCCTTCAAAGTACCTGACTGATATGTACCAGGAAAAAAGGAAAGAGAAAGTAAAAATAATAAGATTATGAAGAAAAATCTTAATGTTCAAAAGCAAAAAATGAAATTACATTCAAGTTCTCAGGAAGAAGAAACGGTAGAATCAGCCGGTGAAAATTCCGGTCCCGAAGATAACATATATGATGCGTGAAATGCGATGAAAATTACTACGAGATTGAAAAAATAGAAGATTAGCTGCAATGAATTGTCTGTAAATTATGGCCGCATGTAAATTGTCTTCCATTCAACAATTCTTGTAATCCTTGTGGCAAAAAAATGAAGAAACAAGAAACGGAAAAAATAAAAAAGTAACGAAAAGAGCAAAAGAAGAGGAAAAATGAAACGGACATTAAGTGGCCATCTTATCCTTACATGGGCGGCCAACTTATAATGGATATTAACATTAAGCTTTTTATGTTTTTCATCTATTTTTTATCTTTTTTTATGTTGTTTTTGGTCTAATATTAAGAATAATCATCGAAAATATACATCGAAATAAAAGTAAAAGCTCAGTTATTATAAAAACATTACCCTAAAGTACGTATACAAGTAGCCTACAATGGAAAATATGTTAGTACCAACACTTACTTCAAGGGAAAATGAGATATGTCACAATGTTTGTTTAATTCTCTATACGCAAAATATACCATAACTATATCTGTATATAAGGTAATAAAAACTAGAAATATAGCAGCGTAAGCTGACACATTGCAGCTATCTCACTATCACGCCTTATAAAATTTATGAATAGCATATATGGTCTAGATTTCTTCAGCGTCGAGATTTTGATTATTTTTACAAATTGTTTGAAATACTTAACTATTTCGCAAAAACAAATAGAGGGTTGTCCATTTTTACCGTGTAAAATTTTAGAATTCGTATCAATAAAATAATGGTGTAATACTTGTATTTATAACATTTTTCATAGTGAAACTTTCCGAAGTTAATATTTTGATTATGTATATTCTTTAAGAATACTCCGGGAATAATGCAATGAATTTTATAAATAGTCGTCAACTGATCGAATATTATATTTGTGCCAACCGTATTTTAATTGTCAAATTCGATTGTAAACATTCTATCTTGAAATTGAAAGGACTATAAATATAGTATTCGACAGTACATGCGCGTAAATATATGTTTAATGAGAAACTTCACCCTATCGATTTTTGTTGCATCCTGCATGCGTATACGCGTATCGTACAACTTCACTCTTATCATTTTTTCATAACGCACCTAAAGAAGTCTAACTTTAAAGTTACGACAATTGATATTAAGCAAAAGATAAAAGCAAAAAGGCATTACATTCACCTTAATTTTTTTGTCAATCACTTTATCGTTATTTTAACCTTATTCAAAAAATTATGCCATGCTGAATTGTGGACATCCATTCGCTTTTAATCAAAATTTTTATATTCAAAAATTATTTTTTTATTTAATAGTTCATAATGTCACAAAAGCGTGTTTTTTAGTTTTTTAAGCTACAAAATTGTTTAATTGCTTTACTTATTTGGAGTATAGTGATCGACTTAATAACTTTGGAGGAATGTAATAAAATTAAATTTTTGCGGCTAAAACACGTTTTCATTACATATGTTATGTTATTCGGAATGTTACTTTTATAGAACATATTCAATGTTCTATAAAAATAAGCAAAACGATGAAACAGTTGTGATATTTTCTAAACGAAATATGATGACGTCGTACCTAAAACTTCAAGAAATGTTCCCATGTGTCGCTTCCATTGTCTATGTTTCCATAGTCAAAGCTTAGCTCGCTTCGCATTTACTAAAGCGGGTGTCTATGCCTTCATTCTTTTGCGGATGGTCATAGATAACAATTTTTGTAATTATTATTCTGTCAGACCACAACATGTCCGATAAGTACGTTTATTTATTTCTTATGTTTAAAATCAATATATTTACAAATAAATGTAATATTTGGCATTCAAATAATACTGTTTTTTGTCAGACAATAATGGCAAACTCTATAAATTAGTAATAGTACGCATAACAATCGTTTTTCTGTTTTAGTGACGATTTGTTGGGTGATGATTTTGGTGATCAAAGCTTGGCGGATTACAATCTGGGAAACGAAGAAGAAGATATATTATTAGCCGATGATTATGGTGGTGAGAATGGAGATCTAAATTTTACTGCGACTGTTACCGAAAACTCCTCACACCAATATGGTGCTACTGAAATTGCGCCGATTACAGACAATTCAGTGTCGAACATCAATTACAGTAGTGTTGAAAACAGTGAAAATGTGTTAGAAAATATTCGAGAAGAACAAATTGAACAAAATACGTTTATTACTCATCAAGAGGATAAACGGTTCGATGGGCCAGTACAACCTACTCCACATCCAGTAGTAAGTGTAACGTAAATTTAATATTTTTTATACGTTTGTTTAGTTTCGGTTATAACTATGGTATGATATTGTAAAACTGATTTTTTGTTTTGGTAATGACTAATTTTATAAGGTATAGTTTACGTTTAGTGGTGTAATTTTTTTAAGTACGAATAGTACAAGAGGTTCGATCGACATTACAATAGGTCTTTCTCGGTTGTCATTTGGAGGTTAGGTTACATACCAATAAAGAAATTTTAATTTTGTTGTCCAACAGCAGTTGTTGAGCATGGGACAATATTTCTAAGTCTTGCAGGATTGTGTATTCAACGGTAGTAACCCAGAAATTTTTGTTTAATTTCGGTAATGCTAAAATTTTGTACAGGAAATTGCAATTAATAATTAAATGTAACATAAAAAATAATTTTTGTGACTATCAGTGAAATTTGATTTGCTCTAGTTTCCGTACATAAAATTATAAGAAACGCTGATCAAAACCAATAATTTGATTCGCCATATTTTTATACATTGTTGATAAGGTCCACTCAGTCAGTGTATCACTATTGTATGTATATTTAGTTGTAATAATTATACAGGACTACAGTAATCCAGTATATTGTTCCTATGTTTTCTTTACACAGAGTTTTGTAATCTACAAAAAATTGCTACCCAATGAGTTTATATTAGACATGTTATGCTCTTATAAGATAAACAAAAGAAGGGTCTCAGGATATGATCACACATTGACTAAAAATAAGGACAGAGGTAGAAAGTCAAAAAATGCATATATAAAATGGATAGTTTATTGAAGAGAGTTACTTGTTATTGAGGACCACTTTTAGAGCGCTAATGACATGTGTATTTAACATAATATCATTGTTGGTAATTGTATTATCGTCTAAATTTATTTTTAGCTACCATAAACTTGTTAACAATGTTTTTACATTGAAATTTTCCATTGTTTTCATTACCAATTTAATATTCTCTTTTATATTGTTTTATTTTTTATTACATAAACTTTGTTTTCATTGTACATTTTCAAGACAGAGACAGGTTGGTTGTTTATTTTATTTTAGCCATTTATCAAAATTGGTCAAGTCATTTACATTTTTTTGTTAACAATGCAAAATAGCTATCATACATCCATATACACACTCGAAATTATCTTCTTTTGTTTTTGATTAATAACTTAAATTACTTTTGTCTGTTATTATGATAAAATATCTCTGCTTTTCTTACAAACAACTGGAATTATAATACAATTGTCGTATAAAATTAATTTTTATTCCTTGTTCAAAGCAATTAGGTTAATATATTTTTTAAACATAAATGATGCACAAAATGCTTGAAACTAACTAGCTTTATTCTCGAATACTTTTTTAATATTCATGGATTCTACTATAGATGCAGAAACGCATATTGCGACGTGGTGTAGTGTAATGAATATAATAAAACTTAGTGCAGGTATTTGCAGACTGTTATTTTATTAATGTCACTAGATTATATTAAGAGAGATAAATCAGGTCATTGCTGATAATTGGCATATGAATGCGTAAACTTGGTAGATTATAGGTCAAATCTCATATACTTATCGGCAGCGTAACATTGTCTAAGTAAGCAATGATAATTATATGCCTTGTATTAGTGCAGTTGTCTGTGTTTTTAATGGCGTTCATGTAATTTATAAATAAAATTTGCTATTTTTATTCAACTTTAAAGATGTACAAAGCTGTTTATTTAGTCAGGTTTTATGAAGTAGTTCACTGGTCTTATGTTAATGAAGTTTGTACAGTTTGTGATAGACATCAAAAGACGTTACCCAAAACTTTGTTTCACCCCATTTTTGAAATGGTTCTAAGACTACAGGCTTAAGGAGGCATTTATAATAAATATTAAGCAGACACACAGATTTCCGGTTAGTTAAATATCCTTCACGAGTCTTTAAGATTGTTGATATTTTGCTTATTTAAATGCAGATAGTCCCCTTACTTACCGTGTGTTAGGTTTCAGAAATATGTAATGTAAATTAAATTGATGTAAGTCGAAACATATTTTTTCATACATTTCCATATAATGTTCAAAAGTTAGGTTCTACTTTTATTAAAAATAAATTTACATTTAAGATCAAAGAAAAATGCTATATTACTGAAAGTAAGTACGTAAAATATGTATTTATTCAAATAATTATTAGGTTTGGTACATAATGTTAGATTATTGCTTTTTATTAGATTATTTTATCGTAATTGAAGAAATAAATACAAGTAAGAAAAATAATAAATTAGACTTTTAGTTTGAAGAATGCGTCAATTCAATTTGTATTGCTTTCTTTTCTTGTTACCATAAAGGTCTTTATAACAGATATAGGCATCACTAATTTTATTGTTAACATTAAGACATTTTGTTGTTCATATTTTCCATCTCAATATTAAAGCTTTTCTTTTAAGTATGACAGTGCTTTTTAGAGTAATATCTCTAAATAGCACTGTCATACTGTAAAGCTGTAAGATCTTTATCTTTCAATATTGTCTGTTCGGTTGTATGCGATAAATTAAGTTCACATCCAATTAATGAAGTGGATAAACGATCTTTGAGTTTTAAAATCTTATATTTAACCTCCATTGTAATCGTCTTTCTTTTTTCTGCACTTCACTATTACTGTTTCACTTAGGTGGCATAATGGAAATTCAATTTCAAACAAATTTTAAACAAGTAACAAATAGAAAGGCTCATAAAATGAAGAAAACATGTTTGATCGTATGTCGCATACTACATTGATGTGGCGTGCGCTCTGTTTGACACAGGTGATTCCCCGCATGTCGAGACCAGACACCCGCACCAAAAGAGTTTATATTGCCAGAACCTGACAAAACTACAGCATGATGTGAATCGAAACAATTGTCGCTATATAGAGGAATGGTGTCAAAATATTGTTTGAAGTTATTCGAAACAACTGAAGTTGAAACGACGAAATTCGAAACGACTGAAGTTGAAACGACGTAATTCGAAACGAATTAAGTTGAAACTACGTAAATTGAGGACGCCTATATCTGATTAATTTTAGCTTAGTTTTACAACTTACCTCACTGTTTAAATTGTGTCATTTCGAATTATCCTGATTTATTTGTCTTATACATATTAGCAGCATGTGTACAAAATAACTAACTAGCCTGTCATTAGTTTCTAATAATATATTTTTGGCTATTTTTCTTAAACCATGATTTGCTTTTAATTTTTTTTATCTTGTATCGTGTCAATTGACACCATGAGGTTAAACATTTATAATACTTTTTAACTGTTTCAAGACAGGAGATTCTCTGTTTCACCCTGTATGTATTTATATATGTGGATATGTTCATGATTTTCTCAAAAAGTGCTGAACCGATTTTGATGTTCTTTTATCTCAAGAATCTCCATATTCCGTTACAATCTCCATATTCAAAGAAAGGTTTAAGTGTATAATCCATTAACGAACTACTTTTAATTCAATAGTTATGGTTCAAGAACAAGTGAAGGGAGCACTAATTGAAATTTTACTGCGCTTCTTTGGTGTACATTCGAAGTCTTGCTTCAAAGTTTTACTTTATATTGAACATGACGTAGAAAGTTAGAACGCCTTCTTTGTTGAAATTTATTTTCTTTATTCAGTCACGAGTATATTAATTTCCTCTTATTAATTTTCTCTAATTCAAAATAGAAATTTGCAATGAAAGTGATTTGTTGTTGAGAGTATAATGTAGTGATAAGAACATTCCAATAGTTCTCTATGTGCACCAAATTGAGGGACATATTAAAGAAGATAAGGTGTGTATAAATAAATAAATCTCTGTGAAGATGAAAATCGTAAAAGTGGTACTTCATAGAGGTGTATAAAATGATATGACCACTTCTTAGGCGGGGAATATTCAACATAATTTTCTCCTTAAACTCTAAGGTCTGACTCGCAGCCATTTATCAGAAGAATACATTTCGATACATTGTAGCAAATCCTCATATATTAGACAAAAAAATCACCGCTTCACTGAGGTAAGGAAAATTTGGATGCAAGAATTGCGTGTGCGTTAGGTGAATATGGAAAAATTGGATGTATGCCAGGCTTATATTACTAATTTACTAGATCAACACATAAACTGTGTTGATCTAATAAACAGAAATGTCTTTAATCTGAAATTAATATATGCTCTATAAGTTCTTGAAAGGCTACTCACTCCTATGTATTGCTTTGAAACCTGTAATAAGTAGTAATGGTCATGTCTTTACACAAGATGAAGGTAGTACTCATTGAGATCATGTACGGTTGGTTATGATTTCTATCCAAAGTAATAATATTATATAGATCATTTTATACAGAAGAAAATTCTTTTATGTCTAGCAGCGTCCACGTTATAAAGTTACATAAAGAGGAAGCCAATTCCCATTTATGTACATTATCCAGGTTAGCTTTAATGCAAAATAGTCAGCAATAGTGCCTTTTTATCTTAATTATAAATTTCTTTTTTTTAGATCGTGCCAGATAGAAGAGATGACGTCTTACCACCGGGAACATCTAGTGAGTAATAGTTTCATATGTATTTTCTGATTTGTTACTGGATATAAAAATGAATGGTTCAGTGTTTATCTAGGTTAGTCGGAGTGAGGTTTAATATATTTTTAGTGGTTTTAAGATGCTTATTGTAATAAACAAGTTCTATTTGAAAGCAAATTCTTGTGCAATTTTATCATAATGAAAATATGATTATAGCATTTAGTCACATTATAGCATTTAGTCACATTATAGATGAAATTATTATTTTACGTCCATATTTGCTTTCTAGACGAAAGCAGGTTTTACTACAATTTAATATTTTAAGTGTTTGCGAATTGAATAGTTCATTTTGAAAATAATTTTACTACATTTTTCTAAAATGTGTTTTCATGTCTTACTTTCAAATTTTTCTCACATTTGTTTAATTCTGTATAAAACAATTCTGACATTTTATAATATAACGTACAGTTGCATATAAATATTATCTTATTTCCAGGTGTTCCAGGGGAAGTTGAAAGAAAATCTGATCCCAATAATGATCAAGTTTTGGCAGAGAAACATGCTAACCAAAGACAACCACAAGTCCGTAATATTCCAGATACGTTGGGTGAGTTTATATAAATAAATTCGGACATTTAACAAAATACAGGGATTATCTGTAAATGAAACTACAGTTAGATATTTCATTTAAAAATGTTTTTGCAAGCTTTATTGCATCCTCTAGGTGTTTCTGCGAATTTATCCTAAAATTGTGGCTTTTCAAAAAATATTACATTTTTGAATTCCCTAGATTTTTCTTTGGTTTCAATAATTTTTTTTTGGTTTTCCGGTTTCATTAGTGAAGACTTCAAAAGAGAATGCTTGTTATTGGTATCGGTTATTTATAAACGGGGCTTCCATCTAAGAAATGTAAAAAAATCATGTTCTTGTTATAACTCCCCCACATTGTGTATATGGAACTTCTTGGGAGAACTTAATAACAGAAAAAAGTATCTACTGCAAACTTCTCTTTTTGAAGATTCCACTTTACGAATCTAATGTATAATGATCTCATAGTTACTTTTTCTCGAAGCTACTCTCAGTTAGTTAAAACTATTTCTCTTAATAATAAATGTCAAAAATCATGTTTTTCTTTATTATAACTCACCCCATATTATGTAGATTAATCCATGGAGAATTTAATAACAGAAACAAGTATCTACTGCTTAAGTTACTGTCAGTTATACTTCATTCCATTCCAAAAGAGAATGTTTGTAAACAAATCGATTTGACAGTTAAAATATGGTTGGCACAAATATAAATTCAGGAAGTCAATGACTATTTGCAAAACTCATTGTAATTCACCTATGGTATTATTAAACTATATATTACTATCACTGTCTTAACTTAATAAAGTGTTATGCTAAATAATGTTATAAATATTAATAACATATGGATATTTTACTAATGTGAATTGTAAAATTAAAAAAAGAAAAATAGACAATCGTAACTGTCAATTACACAAAATTCGGAGGTGTAAAACATTTTGGAAAAATATTCGATATTCCGAAGTGTAAGAAGATTACATCCAAATATGCTGTTTATCACACATCATTTACTTTGTAATGTGTTGAAGTCAAATATGTACAATAAATTAGTTTCATTTTGACATAAGATGGTATTCAACTGTCCTTCTAGGTGTTGCTTAAGCGGGGCAGAAGAAGTAAATGAGATAGAACATTGGTTCTATATAACAAATATACTTAGAGGGTATTTGGTGGAAGAAAAAAAGTTGATATTTTATTTTCCAATAAGTGTTAGTGTTATTTTTCGATGTAGAATACATGTTTTGTCCATATTACACGGCAGTGTTTATTATAATAGTTAAGCATTTGCTCTTATTGAACTGTGTATTTTTAAAGATTATTTTTAATGTTACATATATTTATTTAAAAAAAATAGCATTAGAAAAAACTTGAATGTTTGACATTATTTATATGCATTTTGACTTTATATTAACAATGTAAATGTTTATACCAATAATTTTAAATAAAATAAGTAAAACATTATCTATACAGTGAAAATGTGTATTATACCAATAAAATTGATAATTTTTAATCACAAATGCCAAATAAATTCATATAATATTACAGATGTGAATATAAGAAAAAGGTTTACATTACCTGAACTGTCATTTTGCTTTGTTTACAAACATTTTAATTTTTCCTAATACTAAATGTCGAAAATCATATTTTACTTTATTATAACCACATTACGTAGGTAATATCCGAATAGGGAATTTAATAATGGAAAACGGTCTCAAACGAAGTCACTTTCAGCAAACAATGGTTTATGTATATTTTAATTTTGATACTTTGTGTTATGAATATTTTTTGGTTTGGATTTATGTATTAAAATGGTGCAATAAATTGTTTTTAATTATTTTATTGAAAAGTGTAATCATTAAAATATGAACCTGTTGACACATGCTTAAACAGCACAGAGTAAAGAATGCAATTGTCATCAAAAAAGAACCCCCAAGAATATAATGTTACTGTTTAGTATAGCATTGGTTATAATATGTATTATTGTTTATTTAACTGATAAATAAAACATGGTTATAGTACATATTGTATGTACGTATTTCTTTTAATTTCTCATATAGTGGTATTCCTTGTATCAGTCATCAGTAATTTTTTTAAATCAATCTCAAATTGAGTAAATGGACCAGGATTATATCATATAAGTAGTTTAATTTTTTGAAAGCTTTATAGTTACATTATAATGATGGTTATAGGTTCTAAGGTTTATACTACATGACATGTAATGTGATATGATAATGAAAAAGTTATGGTTAAGCTTTAGTTCCATTGCTTGACTTTAAATGTTAATATTTAGTTTTATGCATTAAATACAATGGAAATATATATATATATATATATATATATATATATATATATATATATATATATATATATATATATATATATATATATATATATATATATATATATATATATATATATATATATATATATATATATATATATATATATATATATATATATATATATATATATATATATATATATATATATATATATATATATATATATATATATATATATATATATATATATATATATATATATATATATATATATATATATATATATATATATATATATATATATATATATATATATATATATATATATATATATATATATATATATATATATATATATATATATATATATATATATATATATATATATATATATATATATATATATATATATATATATATATATATATATATATATATATATATATATATATATATATATATATATATATATATATATATATATATATATATATATATATATATATATATATATATATATATATATATATATATATATATATATATATATATATATATATATATATATATATATATATACAGGCTGTCCAGTGGCAGATTTCAAAGTTTGAACAAACATAGTTTCTGAACGCAACACATAAGAGGGGCGCAGGGGGCGTCGTTAGAAGCGCAAGCGGTGCGGATGTTTTAGTAGCCATGGAACAGTGGAGTGGAGAGCACCGCGCTTTTGCCGTTGAGACGTACATTTCGAGTGGATTTTCGCTGTCTGTAGCATGCCGTCGATTTAATAATCATTACAGTATTCGTCGATTACGTGATGGACCATCGATCAACCTTATTCAGTCATGGGTAGCAAGGTTCAGGGCTACAGGATCAACATTAAATAGGCCCAGGCCAGGACCTACACCATTGGTAGCCATGGATGAAAATGTCGAGCGTGTTATGGTTTCTGTCGTTGAAAATCCCCGTTTATCGCTGCGTACACATTCATCGATATTGGGAATTCCGAAATCAACTTTACAGAATAAGCAGAACTTTCGTTACTGGGATGTCCACAACCCAAGACAAATGCATCAAGAGCCTTTACATAAGCCTAAAGTAACAGTCTGGTGTGCCATGTCTGCATCTGCAATCATAGGGCCTTATTTCTTTGAAAATCAACGTGGCCAAACTGTAACTGTGAATTCGGAGAGATATGCCCAGATGTTAAATGACTTTTTCAGAGTAGAACTACAGAATAGTCCATCCTTCAACCAAAACACATGGTTCCACACATGGATCAGGACGGGGCCACAGCTCACACTGCTAATGTGTCCATGAATGCAGTACGGCAGTTATTTCCAGAAAAAAACATATCTCATAAACGGTACCGTACCGTAGCCACCTAGGTCACCCGATTTAACCCCATGTGAGTTTTTCTTATGGGGATACTTAAAATCCGTTGTTTACAAAACAAATCCGAGCACTGTGACATAACTTAAAGAAAATATTCGAGCCGAAGTCAGTAGGATACCCGTCGCTCTGCAAACGCGTTTTTGAACACATGCATGCTAAACTCGAAGAGTGTATCAGTTTCGATGGCCGCCATTTGGAAAACGTGGTTTTTAAAAAATTAAATCCATATTTGTTGTTATAAAGTTAAAATATATTTTTTTTAAATATATTAACTGAATATAGAAAAATGAAGATGTTTCATAGCGGCACTGCTTTCAGTAAAATACTGATTTCCATAGTGAATATTCCTTTGTTGTCTTTGGTGACAAATCTATCTGCACATTCACATTATATGAAACATTTGGCACATGGTATTTATTAACTTAAATGTAATTTTTATTAACTCTTTAACTTATGCCTAAATGCATTTGTTTCAGACAAAGTTTATATACCCAGAGGTAGTGCAGCAATAAGAGGTCCCCGGACATCATGGAGGAATCCACATTACCAGCCACGGTTCCAAGCTCAACCTCAGTACAGAAGACCAGCTGCCAACTATAGCAAAGTAGGTTTTGTACACTTAATTTTATTAAACTATGGACTTAACTTTTCATACAGTCTTATAATATTTAGTTACACCTATCTTATAATATGTAGACATATCTTGCTATGAAAGATTAATTGTTTATAGCAAACTTTCTTTGTATTCATGCATTCTTCACATATAACTGTTTGGCATTTGAATGAATCAACCTATTGGTATTGGTAGCAGTTACAAAAAAATTTTGTTAAAAGAGACTAGTGATTGATTCCATGTACATATTTTTGGTAGAGTTATATTTCAGTAAATTTATAAAAAATAGAACAGCAAAATTTGTCATGCATTATATTATGTTTTTATAGTTTAGTAAAAGTATGTAATGTGAATTCTGTAAAATTTCAAGAATAAATTAATAGGTGCAGTCCATTTACATAAATCGTTTGTTATATTTTTTTTTTTAAATCTTATAGCCAGTTACAGGTATCTGCTCCTCCAGCAATATGGTTCCTACAAATGTCCTTCAAAATTCCCTAGGGCAGCTTCTTTTCATTCTTTGATTTGTGATGTTTTAAGTTGTCATCGACATTGTCTAGCTGGCTGGTAGGGGCACTGCTTCTTCTTCTTTGTCCCTCTGATTTTTTGAGATTTTTTAACTGAGGAATCTTCTGAGCTCTTCCCTATATGACCTAGTCATCTTAATCCTGATTATCCATCAATCTCCTGATTATTTGGGAAATAAGTGGTTGTTTCTACAGTCTGTTTAATTCGGAATTGAATTTTAGATCTTCAGTTGTTGTTATCATTCACGTCTAAATATTGTTATTTGTGTTTTTCCTTTAAATATGTTTAATTGATTTTCAGTGTGCTTATTTAAAATTCAATCTTAAATAATTAAATCTTAGATAATTTTGTTTTAACAGTGATTGGAAAGGACGTTAGCTGTTTTGTAAGGCTGTGAAAGCATTTATTTCTTATTTTAATTCTTTACCAATATTGGCCTTGAAGTTATTTTTACTAGTGATATATGTACCTAGATATTTAAACTGATCCACTTTCTTAGATGTGTATTATTTATGGGTATATAATTTCAATTTATTGCTTTGGAATATGTTACAATACTGAATTAGAAAATGTAATGCATAAAAGATTTGTTGGTCTTGCATACTTGTTATTTAACAAATATTCACACACAACTTGTATATTACAAAGGAGACTTTGTAACTATTTATAACAAATTACAAGTTTAAAGTATTAGGCTGGCTAGTAAGTTTTTAGCCACAACCTAGAGACTTTTCTAAAACGATTCTCGAAACGTCTAACGTTTATTGTAGGGTATAAATAGGCCAAAGTGATGCTCAGCTGGGTTCTACTCACTCATCCACCATATTCGCCGGACATTGCGCCCTCTGATTACCATTTATTCAAGGCTCTAAATAACTTTACGTAATAAAAAATTCCACGTTATAGAAGGACCTCCCACAGTCCAATCGCAATCTCCAAAATGACCTTGCACAGTTTTTTGAATGAGTCACTGGAATTTTACAAGAAAGGCACATCATGTCACTGCCAACTAGATGTCGACAAGCAGTAGATAATAATGGTGTATCCTTAAATTAAATTTAGTTTAACATATAAATTTTATAATAAAAATTGTTGACAGCAACTCGGGATTAAATATTTATTAGCCAACCCAATATTAATATAAGTATTATGAAGAAACTCTTGATTCATTATTATATATATATGAATTTGTCGGTAGGAAGAGTTAGTGACGTGAAAGTCTGTCCATAAAAATGTATATTGAAAATTAAATATGTCACTATATTGACCATCAAAACAGCTAATGACGACATGCAATAATAGGGACCATGCAAGATACTGCCAGTGCCATTTAGTGATAAATAAATTAATAAACTTTTTATTGCACTTGTGTGTTTACTTTATTAAATTAAAAATTATTTGAATAACATTTAGCGTGGATTGAACAGAGGAAATTTTAATATAATTAAAAGAAATATATTTGAATAAAACATTGATTTCAATATCAAAAATTAGATGATAATATTTTGGATGAAAAGGTTTTGGATGAAAATGAACATTAATCAATCGTGGTATTCATATAGATAATATTGATTTATTAACAATGCATAATAGTTACTTGTCATGTTTGATATTATATATAATAATTATTAATGTTAATTGTTAATGTAATATCGAGAGCATCAATGCAGTAACTTCTAAATACAGTTGTATAAACTTTACAGGAAGTGTGTGTTATTTATGACAATAGTTATTTTGTAACCTGTAGTTATATTTAAAGACTAACTACTATTTTCATATTTTTATAAATAATGACACATTTCAATAATGTTAATTTTTGCTTGTCATAAACATCCCCAGAGCAATTGCGTTCAGTTATTTGATTGAACAAAGTTCATGCATGCATTTTCTAGTATAACTTTTCATGCAAATTTCCAGTATAATTTTTTACGAAAGATCAGTGTGCCACTACAAAGACTTATCGAGTTTGAAGTATGAGAATTTTTCCAACTGTAAACAGAGTTACTGTAAACAGAATACTGTAAACAGAGTTATTACCAAGAGTAATTGTAGAAAGTAATTAATAATATAATTAGTAAATATATCTTTAAAATATTTTTGTCTTCATTTCAGCTTGAATTTCCGTTGCCGCAGCCTGTTTTTACCACTACTAACCCTCCAGAAACTGCTCTAGGTCCTGACCCTAATCAGCAAACACCAAAACCTCTCAAACAGTCGCCCATTCGGCCTCCAGGTGTGGATCTGGGCTCTGAGATCCCTAGCCCTGAATTTCAAAATCCTCCCCAGTTTCAAAGTCCGCCCCAAATGGCACCTTCTCCACAGAAGTTTCAAGCACCAGAGCAGCCTTATTTTCCAGCGAATAATGTTGGTATACGTCCTATTGGTCAGCCACCTATTCCAGGGACATTGTCGAGGGTTCAGCCTCCATTTTATCCGCCGAAAGGTCCACCTCAAATACCAAACCTTGTGCCCAGAGGTTTTCCACCCGGGCAACGGCATGTGATTCCAATTCAAAGGTTCAATCAACCTCCCATGCCTCAGAGAAACTTTGATCCAAGACCAAATTTGATTATGCCTAATTTGATGCCTCACGAAGCTCCTCATCCATTGCCGCCTGGAGTCGTACCCCATCCCATAGAAGGCGTAAGACCGATGATGCCGAATCTGGAGTTTAATAAACCACAAAATAAACCTATGCCTGGAATGAGGGAAATGGAATTTCGAGTCGATTTTCACACAAAGCCACCGGGTGCAGGCGAATATCAACCTTTACCGAGAGCCTCAGAACCAGAAGTACGGATGCTACCCGTACAGCTGCCGCCAATTGCGAATATACCTCCAGCTGGTTTTTCGGGGAAGAAAGTTCTTATTAATCCACACTTCAAAGGAAATATTCAGCCTCCTGTTGATGGTGAGTTAGTGACGTTTAATTTATTTTAATTGGGTGCATTCTAAAGCTTAAATGGTGCCTTAGGTTATTTTTATTTATGTTTTTTATGTCTTTTTTATCTAATTTGTCACTAATTTTTATCTCTTGAAAACTTCATATTGTACTGTGATATATTTGAAGTGAGATAACTCTTACTAATGTTTAGATATTATTAATGTCAATTCTGGGCAAGGAGTATTGTTAGTATATTAATGTATATATCAAGAGAGGAAAGGGTAGTGGGTGAAAATCACAAGGTGGTGCAGATACTAGTTAGTACGACCCACATATACATATGTGTTGGAGATGAATAGTCTTCTGCGACAGTGGGTGTATTATTTCAGGGTGCTTCAAGATCAAATAAAAGTTGTCAAAATACATTGGAACACAATATTTGAAACAAAGTAAATATGATTAGAAACACAATATATACATCATAGAGAACAGACATTCTGCCTGCATGCACTGAACGCCGAAAGTAAACTGGAAATTCTGTAGCTCCCCCCACCTTGCACCAGCTGTCATTTAGGTCACCAAGAGATGGCATCATTACGTGTGTGAGAAATGAATGTTGCCTATACTTAAAAAATGAAAATCTCAACAGGGATTTAAGAGAATTTGATAAAATTTTTTGTGAATATTAAATAGACTTATATAGTATAGGAAGACAATAATTTTTTTTAAATTAATTTATTTCAAATGTTTTATTTGTAATTAGAATTTAGTCCACTAATTTTATTAAATTTATCCGTTGCACTCATAAAACATTGTGCGCTATGCTAATTGGTATCCATATCACCTTATGGGTAATGCTAACTGGAATCTGCACCATCTTGTGAGTAATGCCAATCGGCCTTTACTCCCTTGATGTTATTTTAAAAATTGTATACTTTATGAATATTTCTTATTTTTGGAAACAATGGCGAGCTTTGTCTTAAAATATGCATTTTTATGTAAAATTTATTGTATTATGCGAAAACTGGCTAACTGGTTAGTGACATTTTGGCACCTAATCTTTAGTCTCGAATTTTTGAGAAGTATGTCAATATTTGTTTTTTAACAAAATATACAAGACATACAGCAAAACAGTGGATTTAGCTACTATTTAGAAAATACTGACTAATTCATTTGTAAATTTTTATTTCTTCTTATTTTTTGTTTCTACTGACACAAGTAAAATGACTATGATTATTTTAACAAGGAATTATAAATTAACCTAAATATAGAAACTTTTTTCACATACTTTTTTAATTTAAAAACAATTACCTCACTTTAGATAAGTGAGGTAATAGTTTTTAATAAAAGATAGATAAATACTGTCAAGGACTTAACATTAACCTTTTCGAGACCTAAAATTTTCCCATACGTAATATTGAATCTATAACTGTTTTCCCAGCTTTGTCACGATAGACTTGTGGTCGAGTGCGACCAGACTAGCGATTTTTCCTCTGATTGCGTTTATATTTATTAACCCCTCGAGCACGCGTGAGACTTTTACATAAAATTGGCAGTTGCGTCATGTTGATAAAATAATGTATAAATCTAAAAGTATTGACTTTACTGTAATGATATTTGTACCTTATTTATGTATTTGAGTTTAAAAAATTATGTAAAAGAAATTTTTTTTTTCATTTCTGTAAGAAACAAGGCTTATAAAGGGAAAGTTTTAATAAAATGCAAATCTGGTAATTTTTAAAAAAAATGTAAACAATAGTATATCATAGGTTACCATTAAGTTTTTGGTTAACCATCTCAGTTCTGTCCAAAAAATATGACAGTGGAAAGCAACAATGGGAAGAAGCCAGTGTAACCAAATGCAATGCTAAAAAGTAATGCTATTACTTTCATAATAATTCTGAGTCACACGCACACAGCAATTACATGCTTTGTTTTATTTACAAATGACATCATATATGACTGTAAACTAAATAAATTGACATTTCCAACAGTGAAGCTCTTATACACTGTTGGATACAAATAATGAACAAAGTAACGATATAAGTAGTTGGGCCTTGTACTTTTTTTTAAAAAATACAAGCATTATCTTGTAATGAAACTGTTTTTTCAAAAAAGTTTTTAAAATTCTCTTTAGAATTCTTGTGGGGAAAAATGACTCACCTTGTCGTTAGACATATATTTAATTTATAACTGTATTAAACAAATTGCAACAATTCCCTTTCCAGCCCGTCCCATAAGCAGTGTGGATGATGCTGCCGAAAGGTTCATTGCGGAACAGCGGTCGGCTCTAGCCCGGGCAGCTAGTCGTAAATTCCAGAGGCGTTCCCCGCAAAGGTAATATATGTGCTGTAGATTAATTCATGATTAATGTGTGTTTCTTGAACTCCATAACTGGTAGACAGCGAGTTTAATTCGTCTGTCCAATAGGTGCTATCTCTAGGTGAGAGAGGGCACTAGTTTAAAATGTGATATTTTTCTAAAATACAACCTTTCGCTATAATACTATCAGACTGTCAAGTCGCTGCGTTTGACAGCCCTTTTTAGTTTGTGAATGACAGCCGTTTAAATAGAATAACTTGTGATTTTACAACAATGGAAACAATTTAATGTCGAACAGTGATAAAATCTTTGTTTTTGAAAAAGAAAATATATGATGAGATTAATAACGGAAGCTTAGCGACGTTTATGAATGTTTGGCGATGTTAAAACACAATCTGAATGATTTTTGGCATTGGTTCATAATTGTTGATGAAACTTGGATTCATCACAGCGCACAAAGACCAAAGACCAAAGAACAAACACCAAAGAAGGCTAAGGTGATTTTATCGGTGAACTAAGTCATGGCTATAGTGTTATGGGATGTCCACATGACATAATACGGTATAATTCCCGTTGATTACCTTTAAAAGGGCCAAACAATTAATGGAGAGTATTATGTCAACTTATTGAACCGTTTCAACCATGCTATAAAAGAAAAATGTCCACATTTGGTAATGAAAAAATTATCTTTCATGAAGATAATGCACACTTGCATCGTTGCCATGGCAAAATTACATGAATTAGGATACAAATTACTTATTCACTTATTTTGAAGGGTTGGAGCAATGGTATTTTTTAAAACAAAAGATTGGAAAACGTTGGACTAAGTGTATCGAACTGAAAGGTGGTTTCGTTGAAAAATAAAATAAATTTTATATGTAAAAATGTTTTTTCTTGTCAAAGCCAGGTGCTTATTATACAGCCCTCGTATTTTTGATATGTCATTAACTGTTAATGAGGATTAAAAATAACAAAACAAGAATCAAAATAATTGGTGTTAATCAATGCAATGTGTCCTCCAAGCTTTTGAAATGTTATGTTTCCTTTTTCTGATAATTATGACAAGTTTTATAGATTTTAACAATATGTATTTATTTACTATATAAAAAATAACGCTAACTTTTCATAAATGTGCAACAAATCATTTGTTAATTTTTAGTTTTAGTGCCATGGTTTTTATTCATATATACTCAAAAATGCCAAAGAAATCTTTTGTTTTTGATGTTATTTACCCTTGTCTCGAAAAAAAACTGTATCTCTTCCAAAATTTATCCAATTTTAATATTTTTTTCGGTGTTTTCTTAATAAAAACTTGTACAAGGATAATAAAATACAAAGAAAATTATGGAAATATATATTGTTAACAAAAACTAAAATCAAGGACACATCGTCATTTTCGCAGTCCGGTACAACCTCTGTATCAGCAAAATAATTGTTATCATCACTATTATCACTATCACTCATAATTTGCATTACACCAAATTGTGAGCGCACCACAATGTCACTCCCACTATCATTTTCGTATTCGGACATTATGGGTTAAAAATTTTCTTTTCCTGGATCCTTTTTATGTTGTAATTACTAATAATATTATGATATGGACATTATGTAACACGTAGAAAGATAAAAAATTAGCAATACGTGCGAGTGACCTCCCCTTCCGCGGACTAAATAGCAATTGATTTCACAAGCGCCATCACGCTCGTGCCAAATTTAGTTAGTACGCGCATGAGCACGATGGCGCTCGTCGGCACTCTAATGGTTAATGATAAGTCACAAGTAACAAATTGTCAGATAGAAATAATAATTACTACAATACTCTAATATTTATACCTATGTTTTGACAGGTTCATCGAAAATACAACAATAGAGATAGAAAATGAACTAGGCGGCAGGTGGAAACCACGAGGTGTGGGAGATGATGACCAAGACCTCTCCAGGAGACAGGAAGAATTCATTAACGCCAATCGAGCTGGTCTGCGGCGAAGGTAATTAATTTATATTAATAAAATTTGTTTATATCTTATCTCATTCTTGGAGTATGTCAACACTAATTAAAGGATTAAATGCCATGCAGAAATGCTAGTCGACTGATCAAAATATTCTGTACTATTTCTCAGCCAATCCATGGTGCATTTTGTTCTAAATAATGCCACTTCAACCACTTGTGCAATTAATCATATGTAATTCCGGCAAAATGTTATTTTTTTTAAATCAGTCCCTAATTTATACAATAATAGTTGTATAAATTAGGGACTGATACAATAACAAATACAATAAATATAGTTATATGTAAATTACGTAATGTAAAATACGGTAATGAGTAAGTTTTCTAGTATCAAAAGAATTGTCATTACGAAAAAAGTAGAAAAATGTATGGTAAATTTTTCATTACAAAATCAGTTTAAGCACACGTACATAATAATTAAAATTTTATTTATTTCATTTATTTTAATTAAAATTAGACTAGTGTTATTACTAAAAAGTAAATAATAATTTATTTAAATGACAAAAAGAAATTAAATCATATAACAGTTAAAAGCTGTAACATGCTGAAAGGTAATTTTTTCTCTAATAGAATGATAAAATATTGTATTTAGAGTTAGGAATATATGAAAGAGAAGGCAAATTTCTGTCTACTCTGTCAATGTATATGCTTGTTGTCTGCGCCCAGTGTAAGTGCACTTAAGACTTGGATGTTGGCAATATCTGTGTGAAACAATGGGATGCAGTGACTTATGAAATAATTTTTAATAGAATTTGAATTTTAAGGGGTCTCATTTACAGAAAAAGATAATGGTTACATCATAAGTTTTTTTTAAATAACATATTGTTTAAATGTAATCATGATTGAGACGTAAAATAGTGTCGTATATTTCTGAAAACAGTGTCTTATATTTCCATATTGATAGTTACTTTATTAACTGTTTGAGTGCCGACGAGCGCCATCGCGCTTGTGCGCGTACTAACTGAATTTGCCAGGATCACGATGGCGCTCGTGAAATCAGTTGCTGTTTAGCGCGCGGTAGGGGAGGTCGTCCGCACGCATTGCTAATTTTTTGTCTTTCTACGTGTTACATAAAGTTCAAATTATAATATTAGTAATTACAATATAAAAAGGATCCAGGAAAAGAAAATTTTTAACCCATAATGTCGGAATACGAAAATAATTCGAGTGAAAATAATTGTTTTTCAAGTTATGAAGAAAGTGATAGTGGGAGTGACATTGTGGTGCACTCACAATTTGGCATAATGCAAATTATGAGTGATAGTAGTGACGATAATAATTATTTTGCTGATACGGAGGATGTACCGGACTGCGAAAGTACGATGTGACCTTGATTTCAGTTTTGTTTTTAATTTTTGTTCACAATATATACTTCCATAATTTTATTTGTTTTTTATTATCCATGTACAAGTTTTTATTAAGAAAACACCGAAAAAATTATTAAAATTGGATAATTTTTGGAAGAGATACAGTTTTTTTCGAGGCAAGGGTAAATGACATCAAAAACAAAAGATTTCTTTGGCATTTTTAAGTATATGTGAGTAAAAACCCATGGCACTAAAACTGTTAAATTACCTTTATTTATACATATTTTAACCTTATAACTTTCACTTTTTTCGAGTAACCTTTAAAAATGTTGAAAATGATGAATTTTTTTTTAAACTTAATTTTCTCTGAAACTAATAAAGCTAGGACGATGATTATAAAACGTAACAATATGTAATATTTAGCAGAATATTACGCATTTTCCTAATTATACATATGTCACGATGCTTTTTTTTCAAATAGAATATTTTCTGTTTAGAATTTTTTTCAGTTCCCTTTAATTGACCATCTTAGGAAAATTCTCAAATAAAGTTCTCTTACCAGGCATATTAACTTGTACATGTTTCATGAAAATTCAACTGCTGCAAAATAGTAAACATTTTTTTTTTATTTTATTCATCCCTGGTTGATAAAGAATTAGAATCACTCGTTTATAGCACTAGTAATTAATATTATGTTGATTTGTATTTGATTTAAAATTAATTTTACAACTAGATTATATTAATTATTACGTACAATCTGTCATTGACTGTAGAATTGTGCATAATTTTTTTTTTCGTATTCAGCAACTAGTTGAATAAAGCTAACTAACTGAGCTATGCTAGCCGCTTTTCATCATTTTCAGGACATTTTTCAAGGGTACTCAAAAAAGGTTAAATATGTGAGGTTAAAATATATATAGATATAAATGTAATTTAATAACGTAACTATCACTATAACATCCATAAAATTTGGCTGGGATATACTATATAAGTTAAATTTACACCAAATATTTTATCTCTATTTATTTTATTTGACCATAAAATATTCATGTGATTCCATGAAATGAAAGAGGTTAAATATGCCCCACAGCGTGTATGAGTACTCTTGGTTACTTGGTGTTAGATTTAAAAATTTCATCTATTGTAAGATATAGATGATTCAAAATAAAATTTCATTACATTTAAAATATTTCATAGGTTTTTTTTACGCTCTGGCCCATTTTTTATGCCTTAGCTTTAAATTTACTTTTACAAGTTTTTTTAGATATATTCAAATGTTAATATTATTTTGTAAATGCCATGTAATGTTGATTTGATAACAAATTTGAAATCGCATTTTAATTTCTTTTTTTGCTTGTAGGATGCGTTCTCCTTCACCGCTATCCCCGCCTCGGCAGCGTCCTCTCAGTCCTCCAGCTGCATACCACAAACGACGCAGAGAGGCAGACACAACCACCGAGCCTGATACTGAGGTTAGTATATAGCTCATTCACAGTTTTATGTTTATCTTTTATCTAGATATATGATGGAGAATTACCAAACAATATAGGTGTTGTATATGTAGTTGTGTGTTCATATTGTCCCCTGCAAATTTGAAAGTATGTTTTGAATATCAATAATTGTAAAAATGTATGGATTATAAATTCTGAGGATTCTTTAGTAAAACAAAGAACCCTTGTAACTTCATCATGTTCGTCACTTTGTTCATTTATCTGTTATATCCTCACAATTTTGTTTCATCTTGCTAGTTCAAAGAGTTCTAAAGAAATAACGTTTACAAAGTATTATGAAAAATAACCTGATTTTTAAATAAAAGTTTTAACGATTTAAGTAAAAGTTTTAAGGGGCTTATTTTTATTTTCCTATATGAGAGTATTGTTTTAGTGGGACAAAATTGCCAAAACGGGACACTTATGGAATAAATTCTGTGTCCGTCTGTTTGGTTCAATTTTCGAAACTATTCAACTAAAACATTTGAAGTTTATAATACTCACTGTATTAAAGTATAGACTTAAAAAATAAGTTAAATTTTAATTCAGGGGTAAATTGGGACTTTAAAAAAAATTTTCAAGGGAATTGTCTAGGGTATCAAATGAAAACATAATGAAGTCATGAATTTAACAATACATATGATGATGTATTTTTTTTATGAATTTGTTTAAACATTTTTCGGAAAAACGCTAAGAAATTACTGTCCCATCTTTTTCACCAAAGGATTGCTCGGAAAAATCTGAAAAATATCAGGAAAATTGATATAGGTAGAACCAAAAATTTCAGGGTTGAAAAATTCTATCGCGTTTAATTGTAATAAACAATGCAACTCTTTACTTGCTTATAACTGCTGAATCATTAGTTTCAGAGAAAAAGTTTTCCGACAAAAAATATTTCTCATAATCTTAGGAACAACTTTTGTCCTTTATTTTAATTTGACTTAGTTGAAACACTCCCCATTCTGCACACTATATGTTACATACCATATTGGTGCCGTCGACAACTGGTAGCGCAGCAGATTGGTAGAGATGAGGTGACCGAGATTTTAATAATTTAAGTGTGGGGATTGATGACACAGAACATAAATTGTGCAAGTATAGCTTGCACTTGACTGAATTTTTATTCTTGTAACACTTGGTCCCAACACTATGGCAACTTTGGCCGGTCTTATTTGCATGTATTATGCTTCAGATTGGAATCGTAATTATAAATATGTAATATTACAAATAAGTAACAAGAAAATTTTTCTTAAACTTGCCTCCCCCTGCATGGTAAAGATGTGAAAATTGTTTCACACTCCCCATCGAGTGAAATGTCATTGCACATGTCTTTATAAAAAGAAATCCATTCTTTAACTTTACATTATTATGTGTCATATTTTAATATGTGGGAAACATCGTAAGCAGTTTTTCATTGAAGTAATACAGTCGTTTTGTTCTACATTTGGGACAGATATATACAGTATAGTCTATCACTAAATAGTGCCTCTTGTGTAATTAACCATGTGTAATTTGGCAAAATATTATTTTTCTGAATCAGTCACCTACTTTATAAAATAATTAAAGTTTAAATTTTATGTGAAATCATAATTATGTGTAAATTTCCACCCAATTTGGCAACATGTGACATATTGTCAATTGTCAAATGTCAGATGAATTGTCGTTAGGAAAAAAGTAAAAAGATATGTTTAATTCTATACATTTGCTTCCTTTTTTAATTTATTAATTTTCTAAAAATACATTTCATTACAAAATTAGTTTTTGCATGCGTCCACAATAAATTTAGCATTAAAATTCCAATTATTTTGTTTGGGTATCATTACATAACCTAAGAACTTTGCCAGTATTATTATTGCATTTGGCCATATTAAGTAATAAATAAACCATGAAGTTTTATTTTATTTAAGCAAATAATAATTTATCTAAATGATAAAAAAAAAATATTGTGTTAATAGCTATTCTGACAACTTTATTTTAAAAATCGATGATAGACACTTGGGTGAATTACGGATATTAAAGATTTTCAATGGCAATAATTTTGATTTACGAATTGTAAACAACTTTGACCTTGATATTGCATTGTTTTATCATTTTCTTTATTAACCTTATTTGTCGAATGCTGCAAATGAAAGGGATATCTTCGGCTGCGATCCCCTTGCATACGAAATAATAAAACCCATTTCGTATAGTGATTTGCATGTCGGCTATGCGCTATCGATAAAAAGAACACTTGGTCAGTGACTCACACATTTTTTACTATTTACAATTAAACATAGTAACATTACGTTTGCCGAATGTCTAATTGTTTTGGTAAAGTAATATTAACAATACTCTGTTTGCCACTTTATCACTGCGAATTCTACAGAATTGGTGTGGGTGCTAGTACAGGGAAGGGGCAATGAAGAACAACACATTTAAAATTGCATGTGTCGGGAATTACTCCCCCAGACCATTGCAAATATCTCATAAGAAAATTGGGAAAATTGTGTTTGACTTGCCAAAGCCCTACAAGACTTGAGAAAGTCACATTTCTCAAATCTTCGTCTTGTAGGCCTTTAAGATATTAGCAATGACCTGATGGAGTAAGTTCACTTCTCCCTTTACTTGCGCCACACCAAGGTAGAGGTGTATATGTAAGGTTGTATTTGTTATAGTTAATTAATGAATTAGTATTTATAGTTAATGAATTAATGTTTACAAATGTTAATTAAAATATTTATAATTTTGTTTTTAAATGTGTCTTATAATGTTTATTATTACCTATTTAAAACTTTGTTTTATATATACACGAAGATTAAAGATACTTAAATTATATTGTTTGAGTTTAATTTTATATGTGGCTTTTTGATAATATTATGACACGATCATTATATATCACTAGCCATTGACATAAAACCCGTGAGTGCGAGTTATTATGCAATATGCTCCGTTTCGCTTCACATGCAAGGAGACAGTGGCCGTAGTATAGTGACATAAGTGAAATCCGCAATTGATTGCTAAGAAATAAAAGATATAGTTTGATGCATTTCCATGTTAATGGCTTATGACAATTTTTAAATTTCAGATAAGAAATAGCATGATTTAAAAAAAAAAAGGTGTATTGCAATCTACAAATGACGCACTATTACGGATTAAAGTGGCACTATTTAATGATGGTACAAACTGTATATGGGATTATAGAAATAGTAATTAAAATATGTGTTATTGTGTTTGAGACACTTACAATTTCAATCCTTGTTATAATTTTACTGACCTTAAATTTTCTAGGAATCAGAATACAGACGCCGTGTGAAGGAGCAGGAGGGTCTGCGACAACGCATCCTACGTGCCAAGGAGGCTCGCAGACGCCGTACAGCTGTTGCACTTCATCGGGAAATGCAAGACAAGTGAGTGATACAGTGATTAATTACTTATTGTGAGCTTGCAAATAATCAGCAGAGGTGATATAAACAAATCACCAAATACGTTTGTCAGAACCATCAACTTTTTAAATTGGCGTGCACGGTCGTTTATCAAATTTTCCTACATGGCATTCATAGTTTACGATCGAAGATCTTTTGGTTTTAAATTGGGAATTTTAAAAGGTATAAAAATTTGCTTTAACTGCCTTAACTTTTAAGAGGTATTGAAAAATTATACTTTGCCTTAATCTTGTTATCCAAAGTTTTAATATAATAGAAAGGATGCTCATGGAACTTGTTTTTGTTTTACTTGTTTTTTTTTTAATGCGACACAAGGTGATTTTTATTTAATACTTTTATAAATATATTTTTTTAAATCATCGTACTACTCCAGCTAGGTAACCAGAGACGATTACAATAACTGACACAACTCACATTCTTTATTAACATACACCAAAGTTAAATACATAATTTGCCTATCATTAGTTTCTAACGTTTCCATTTTTTAGTAAGTGGGTACTCAATTTTTATGCTATTAAGATATTATTTTTCCTATAATAATGGTTTATGTATATCTTTTGTCAATGGTTACAATAAATAATTCAAGAGTACTATTTAAGGGATCCATTAGGGGTTCTTTGTTTTATCAGTTTAATTGGTTCAGTCTATTTATGATTGCTGTCGTATGGAATTTATGTAAGTGTGAGACAAGATTAATTAGCCTGTAGTTGTTTTAAACGTCTTTTTTTTAAGTAAACTGATTAATTTCATAATATTTCTGTTGCGGTACAACAAACTTATTATGATGTATCATAAAACAGTACTTTATAACAGTAAAATTAAAAATAAGAGTAATGTATGCTTCGGGATTGAAGTACACAGAGGAAGTAAAAATGAATATAGAAATGTCGACTTCTTAAATATTCCTTGTTAAGTTGATTTTCCTTGTTAAGTTAGATTTTTTCACTCACCTTCACGCACCCTTGTTTGTTTAAGAAAAATTACTGTAATGGGGATACAATTGACAAATGAAAGCCGGTAACTTGTGACTCACAATTTTTCACAGGGAACTTAATGAATTCCATCAGAAATTAAATTGGAAGTACTTGGACGAGGTATGATACCATCAACTTATAGTCCATTCAAATTGAAGATGGAATGTTTGTAAACAATCGAATTTGACAGTTAAAATATGGTTGGCACAAATATAATATTCGATCAGCTGACAACTATTTATAAAATTCATTGCATTATTCCCTGAGTATTATTAAAGTATATACATAATCAAAATATTAACTTCAGAAAGTTTCACTATGAAAAATGTTATAAGTACAAGTATTATACCATTATTTTATTGATACGAATTCTAAAATTTTACACGGAAAAATTGGCAACCCTCCATTTTTTTTGCGAAATAGTCAGGCGTATCAAACATTTTGTGAAAATAATCAAAATCTCGACGCTAAAAAAATCTAGACCATATATACTATTCATTAATTTTATAAGGCGTTAGAGTGAGATAGCTACAATGTGTCAGCTTACGCTGCTATATTTCTAGATTTGATTACCTTATATGCAGATATAGTTATGATATATTTGGCGTATAGATGATTAAACAAACATTGTGACAAGTTATTTTCTTTTCAAATAAATGTTGGTACTAAAATATTTTTCAATGTAGTCTACAAATTATATATGCAATTTAGGATAATGTTTTTTCAAAAGCTTTAATGTTAAAATCCGTTAGAAATTTGCCGCTCATTTAAGGATAAGATGGCCATATAATTTCTGACTTATTTTTCCTCTCCCTTTGCTTTTTCCGTTACTTTTTGCTTTTTTCTCGTGCAAGTTTTTCTTTTCCGTTTCTTGTTTCTTCATTTTCTTGCCACAAGAATTACAATAATTGTTGAATAGAGTGCAATTTACATGCAGCCATAATTTACAAACAATTCATAGCAGCTAATCTTTTATTTTTTCAGTTTCGTAGTAATTTTCATCGCATTCCACGCATCATATATATTATTTTCGGGACCGCAAATTTCACCGGCTAAAACGTTTATTCTTCCTCAGAACTTGAATGTAATTTCATTTTTTGCTTTTCAATATTAAGATTTTTCTTCATAATATTTTTTTTTTACTTTCTCTTTTTTTTCTCTAATGTAATCTTGGGATGCGAGTACCTTTGCTACTTGCTTGCACATGTTTCCGAATGCTATTAAGCAGTTCTACAATTGGGTACATATCAGTCAGATACTCTGAAGGCGGGTCTTTTTGTGAGCATCCTCATTAGATCCTTATGTTAAAGGCCCGGTTGATGGTAGTTCTATTTGAACCCGTTCAGACGTAGGATCCTCAAGTATTATTGAAATCTCTTCAATATCTCTGTCATTTTTAAGATTACCAGATATGTAAGCATAATCTGGAAAGATTAATCCGGAATCTAAATTTAGCACCATTTATGAATTTTTTATTCAATTTGAAGTTATGTTATCGACAGGTTAACATAACTTCAAATTGAATAAAAAAATATCAACGTACTAAAAAAATCTCAGGTAAATAGAAACTTCGAAGTTTAAAAACACTTTTTAACTTTTTTTTCAATAAAAAAATGTATACAGCGACGTACACGTTCGAGAAGCAAGCTCACCAATATTAGCTCACGACATATAGAGCAGCAGTAAAATTTGTTGGTTGGTCGTTTCATCGAACAGGCCTTATAATATTGAATTACCCTACGCTAATACCCGGAAACTCTGCCTTGATTGTATTTATATTTATTATAGTGCGTTCGCAGTGATTCCTTATGACGCATTTTAATAGTCGTACAAAGAGAAAACGCATTATGAGCGGCATAGTGTACTAAGCGGAAAATAATATAATAATTGAAATATTATTCTGAAAAGAAAACATGTATCTACGTTTGTGTTTCGTACAAGTAGTTTAAAAAATAATATATTTATGTTAATGGCTGCGGAAAATGTAATATTTACCTCATCTCAAATCTTCGACAAATAATTAAATATTTATTTCATACTGACATACCTATATTCATTTTTATAATACTCGAATAATTTGAAAAACATTTGAATATATATTAGAAAGAGAAGAAATGTAATACCCATTTTTATGGTCAATACGCCTTGAGACTTAGTTAACAATATTATTTTGACACCGTACTTTCGTTCGACTTTCAAAAAATCATCAGTTTATCAGATAAAAATGCCGATTTGTGCTTATGAATTTTGCCAGACAATAAACTTTATATGTACATCTGGTAAAACTAAATTATTACTCTTTGGTTTGAGGACAACCAATGCGGGTTCGTATAATTATCTATCTGTCTGTCTGTTGCACAAACACGAAACCTAACAATTGTATTGAAGTGACCATATATAAATTTACGTACGACCAAAAAATCTTAATTAAACCGACCGCATAGCTAGTATAATTATTTGCGACATTTATTATTTATATGTTCACAAATGACACACTTCTTGTCCAAAGGCATATAGATTCAGGAGATCAATTATATTTTTTTGTTTACTGTATGCCCACGTATGGCAACTTTTTTAAACAACGTATATTTAATGCTTGCTTGCAACACTTATCAACGTAATGGCGGGAGAAGTCCGTACTCTTGTTTTCTAATATTGCTCTCTAAATTTTTGGAGTTTCAAAAAAATATTTTGTATTATATTAAGTTTAATATATTATTATGTGTTTAATAATGTTAAATTCGTTATGTTAAATGTGTCATATTTTTAAGTACGAGTGTAATTAAAATGGTGAATGTTCTTCTAAGGACCGTACCTGTACAGCTGTCATATCACTGTAAGATAAACAGAATCAAAATGATCTGGACACAAAATAAATTATATGTGGCGAAAAAACACTACTTTTAAATTAAATGATGTCAAAAGATTTCTACTTGGAGCAATGTCATTTAATTAAGCCCCGTGGCATGGCTGAACGAACATTGTTATCGTTGATATACGATGTAATTACTGTTGATATACGATGTAATAGATAGATTTATGATGAATAAATTCTGCTAATATGTTGTATAATAGATATGATATGTTCTATAATACTATTTCTCAGTGATATCGGCAAAAGGCCGGCCTCGTCAGCACAAGCATTAGGCACAACCATCTTTGGATATCGGTGTGAAGCCCAGATGCATTGTGATGTAATTGTATACGTATGCAGTGTGTTTTGTCTGTGAAATGTTAATGTATTTCGTGTATTTTTATACATTAGTTCGTTTTAAAAAAATATTTTAATGATTACTCAAAAATTAAGTATTTGCGGTTACTTTGTAAAAATGTTCTGTATAACTTAACATTTAATTAAACAACTATTTCTATGGAAATTTTTGGTATTATTTTATTATATGTCTTTTTTATGTAATACTTTTAACAATTAAATGAAACTACGTGATGTAGTATTATTTCTACTTTCTTTAATTTCTTTACCACGATCTAGGTTTTGTTGTATTACAAGATCTTCAGGTGGGTTATTAGCAAAGATGCTAATATCCCACCTGAAGCTGTTGTAATACAACGAAACCTAGGTCGTGGTAAAGAAATTAAAGAAAGTAGAAATAATACTACATAACGTAGTTTCATTTAATTGTGAATAATGAATTTCTACAAAATTAACGCCTAATATATTCAATAATACTTTTAAATTGTTCGAAACACATCACCTTACTTATCTGAATTTCTCATAAATATAAAATATAATCTATATAATATAAGCTACGTGCACATCACATCACATGTAAGCTACGTGCACAGCAATCTATGTACACAGTGTAAATATGCACACTAATTAAAAAAAATATTTTTCAATCACAAATAGCAAATAAATCCACAGTAAATTACTAACGTGAATGTAAGAAAAAGGTTTGCAATACTTGAACTGTCAAAAGTTATTGTTTACAAACATTCCATCTTCAATTTGAATGGACTATAGATACATACGAGTTTAACTTGTAACAGACGTTTTTTAAAAATAAAATGTTATAAGTTATATGAATACAAATTATGTACACACATACTTGAAAACGATCCATAAACATTTTGGAAAAATATGTGACGTGTGTCGAATTGATGTCTTTGGCTGCACACGTGAACAAATTTATTACAGTGAAATTAATTGTTTTCATTTCATAACTTTTTTGAATTTGATATGAAATTCTGTAAAAAGTAGTGTAATTTTTTTAAAAAGAAATAAAAAAAAAGCATAAAAAAAATTTATCATCATATATTATGCCAACTATCATGGTAGTACCGAGACCTGGTTGAAATAGTATTTATTACTCGAATTGTATACATCCATTTATACATATATTCTCTGAAATATATATAAAGAATAAAAAAAATATTATATTCATCTGACAAGAGAAAGTATTCCAAAAATACTATGTAAACTTTTTCTTTCCATGCTGCATTTTATGTGAGTGGGAAATATCTTTCTTGGTTATAATACTTTGGTTGGAAATATATTTTTTTATATTTTATCACAAAATACATAATATACAGAATCTATAAAAAATTTTATGTAATACAATTATAATTGATTCGGAAACAAATACTATCACACTCTCGAATTAGTGTATGGATCCTCGAATTCAAGGTATGCAAACCGAATGAATTGTTAGATATTTGAAACAAAGTAAAGAATCACAAAATGCAATAATTAGAAATTATTTTGATATGTACTGATATATTTATTGCGAAAACTTACCACTTTAATTGTTCCATTTCCGACAGAGATCTCACAAAACACATGGTACAGTTCACAACACCAGATCTCACAAAACACACCACACAAAGATCACAACACCGGTCTACCGATTTCAACTATTTATTTCGCCACTTAACCCAAACAATAAGTGCCAAGCTAATAACTACAGTACAATATTTATTTTAGTATTGATGGAGATGACAAATCCTATTTCATTCATGTTTATTGCTTAAAGTCATTCCTACTTCGGCGCATGCAGCTATTCATTTCTTGCCCGATATCAGGCATTCAGGCCATTTGCGTAAATTTGCAGTTTGGCCTATATCGGACGTTCGGACCACCTATGGGTTAATGTCATGATTAAATTAATATCATATTATTTTCTTTTTCAGACAAAGGGAAAGATCAGACGTAAAGAAGAAAGAAAACCTTTCACCTCCATCTAAAGACAACAAAACGAGTGTTGCCACGACGACTGAAGCTACAACAGAAACTGCTTCTTCTCTTGAGCCGATTGCTCCAACCAAAGATTCTGCAGACAGTTTGCCAGATAAGTTGGATGAAAAAAAATCTGCTCCTGAACCAGTCGTAAGACCGCAAGATGACGATGACGCCTTGGATCTCGATTTGATATTGGATGAGTTGGATGGCGTTTTGTCTGATGATGAACCTGAGAAGGAGGAAACTGGGCGGTTTAAAGTCAATGAGAAGGGCGGAAAGTAAGTTGATGTGTTATAAATATTTTTTCAGTAATTTCATTTTGTCTTTGTCTTGTAGTCACCCAAAATTTTAATTAGAATCAAGGTGTAAAATTTTAAATATACACAAGAAGGTAAACTTAAATGCATTATTATTCTGAGTTTAACCGCTTAAATACTATTGTAACATCTTCATTGACGGCAAATATTTGTAAACAGATTTTGTTTTCTTAGCAAATATTTTCATGGAGTGGTTATGTATAGTCAAATGCTGGTAAAATACTCATACTTTGAACTTTGCCTTTTAAACCTAATAGTGCTTGTCGATTTGTGACAATAATATGTTTACAGTTGTATGCATCTAGAAAGTCTGTGTTACTCGTGATAGCTAATTGATAACCATGAATTAATTTACCAATCTCTTAACTTACAAATCACTTAAAGTTTTTTATTCTCTTTGAAATTTGTTAATTTCAATGTCATTTTTTTTTAAACGTCCTACACATTTTTCGCTATAAAGTCGTTCCCATGTGAATTTTCATGGAGCATGGCTTTGGAAGTTTTCGTATCCTAATCAACAGTATAGAGATTATGTATTTTACTTATAATTACCATGATTTTAGCACTTTTTCTTTTTGTAATTAACTTCCATGTTTTAATTTTTCACTCATGATTTGCAGTTTATTAAAGGTTATTTTCTACCTTCTCAAGGTGATATTTTATGGTTTCCATAATTATGTCCATGCTTTCACAATATCCAATTTTCCAACTGTTAAACCAATTATTAGAATATTTTTGAGTAGCTGTTGTGACTCTGACTTGAAGCCTGTCGGCTTCCATGATGGCATCACTATGAGGGTTGATCGAAAAGTAAGATTCCCAAAGAGCTACAGCTGCATGAGAAGGTGCTAGGTGAAATCCGGCAACACTGCTGTGTGCAGCAGTACCCCCACTCTCGATTCCGCACGGCCGCGCTTCCCTGCGCCACTCAGTCTTGGCTTAGCAGGCGTCCGCAATGGAGGTGCCCATTGTGATCCTGCCAAGTGTGAGATTCGTTCAGTAATTCGGTTTTTGCACGCGAAAGGAACTCCGCCAATGGATATTCATCGTCAGTTGACACAAGTTTATGGCAAGTGTATGTCCGTTCAACACGTTCGAAAATGATGCGGGGAGTTAAGTGACGGTTGGAAAGAGGTTCACGATGAAGAATGGAGTGGAAGACGACCTTCACTTTCGGAGGCGTTTATCAAAATGGTCCTAAGCGAAATGCTTCAAAACTGGAGGATTACCATCCGTGAACTTGTTGATTGGATTCCTGGGAATTCTTACAGTTCAGTTGAAATAGCTTTGACTGAAAAATTGTGGTATCACAAGTGTTGCGCTCAATGGGTACCATGTATGCTGACAGCACAAGGAGAAACGTCTTGACTGTGCTCGCCAGTTTCTTCAAAAGTGTCAAAATGATAAAGAAGGATTGTTGAACTCAATTGTTATGGGAGACGAAATGTGGGTGTTTCATTTCACCCCGGAAACAAAAGAAAAATTCAAACAAGTGCCTCACTCAGGGTCACCTGTCGCAAAAAATTCAAACAAACTCCTGCTGGCAAAGTCATGGCCATTGGTTTTGGGATTGTAAGGTGATATTGCTGATAGATTTGACACTTGGGACTTTGGGAGTTATTGTGAAACACTAAGAAAACTCAGGTGAGCTATCCAGAACCATCGGAGGACGACTGACACAAGGTGTAACACTGCTTCACGACAACGTCTGACCTCATGTCTCCCGCCAAACCCATGAACTTTTGGCAAAATTTGGGTGGACTATCATGCCTCACCCACTTTACAGTCTGGACCTCGTAATTATCACTTGTCCAATAATTATCACTTGTTCCCCAAGTAAAAGGAATATTTGGATGGCCAACACTTCCGGAGCGACAATGAAGTCAAAGAAGAGGTTAGCGGCGGAGTTTTATGATATGGGGATGCAGAAATCGGAGCACCGTCTACAAAAATGCATAGAAAAAAATGGCGATTGTGTAAAAAATACAGCGAAGTTTCTTCTTTCCAACGATGTAAATTGTTATGAGAATAAGCAATGTTGTCTATTTGTAAAATTGAAGGGAACCTTACTTTTGGATCAACCCTCATAGATACTGTTATATCTGTCAAATGGTCTTTTTATTTTTCCTCTTTTATTTTTTTCCATATATCAAATATTAACTTCAAATTTCAGTTAAAAGATACTACCAGTCAGTTAAAAGATACACAGCTAATACTGCCAGTCAGTTAAAAGATACACAGCTTTTACCGTATCCATGAAGATATTTTCCCTATCTAAAAGGAACATTTACAAAAATGTTATGCATTGTTCGAACTTAGGGACTATTGTTATTTATGACATGTTTATTCTGTTTTCGTAACATTTCCTTAGATACTCTGTTAAAAATATGTGATTATATCGAAAGCGAAATAAAAAACTCTAGTGAAGTAAGGGAGATGTGTGTATAATGGGCATATTCTCAAGTATTTTCTCTCATCGGAGAGGGTACATTGTCAATTGTAATAAATATTGATGTAATATAAGTTTAAAATCTTAAATGTGAAATTACTGATGAATATTTGAATCATAATGTTACATTTCCTTTCAAACCAAACATATAAATACATTTAATCATTAGACGTAAAAATATAGAATGACTAATATTCGAGTACAATCTATCTAATCATTAGCCCAAATTTTGTTAAAGTGAATATATTTAATAAAATAATCAAATCAACCATAGCGAACGTATTACATAACTTGGAAAGGGACATAATTTTAGAAAGGCCTCTTTGATATTGTTAATGTATTTTATGAAATTATTTCAGGCCTGCGGAATCAAAGCAAAAGCCAGGTGTAGTCGACCTGCGTTCTAAGATCCCACCAAAAACTTCAAAGCCTGTTCAGACTAGTTCTAACAACAACAATGTTAAGCTAGAGAGGAAAAAGATTGTGTTTGACAAAACGGATAAGAGGAACGAAGCAAACAAAGCAGGTAAATATTTCGTAGAAATAAAAATTAGCATTTTTAGCGGCTGCGATTATTTATAAACTTAATTATTATAAGAACAGTATGTTTCACTAATGTCTGGCATATCACCCTGATGTAAAACTAGTTTCTTATATGTGCAAGTACCTCGTCTGTGACTATCATCAAGGAAGAATTGTAATAGTGACTTTATATATCAAAACCAATGGGCTCGTCTTCGTGGCAGGAACCAAAATCGCCAGTACAGTTTATTTGGTCTATACACTTACTGTAACCTAATTACATTAGATGACTCTGTAGATGCATTTAGTGATTATTTTTTAAGAGCAAGTGTAATGGAGTTAACAATAAAATTATGTTAAGAGTTAGTTGCTAAGTATTTTGTACCTATTTTCCAAGAGAGAGTTTCTAATTTATTAAAAACAATTATAAATTAAAAGAAATATGTACTATCTTACAAGCTGTTATCCTTGCTATCCATACTATGAACTGCAAGGCGGTGCAGTTCATAATGCTCACTTTGAGAAACAATGCAATTGAATGACATAAGAAAAAGTGAACTGTTTCAATTTAACATGTAATCAAGGGAACACATGTCCGGGATATACGGTGTCCATGAATAAGTATCGGACAAAGAATAAATTGTTGTTAAAATAAAATGTAAAACATGCCTTTTCTCTAATTGAATGCAAAAAAATATTACACATAATTCTTTTTAACACACCCAATATTTGCCTGGAGCATGGTGTTTACCCGGGCTGCTAGATGTCTGCAGCTGTTTGCGGGTTATTCCCCTGAGTGACGCTGAATAATGTGCGCAAGTATCATGTGTATGATAAAGATAATACTTATGAAAACAAAAAATAATTATGAATATTGTTTTAAATTTTAAATTATTATTTTGAAGCTATCTTTTAAATTTTATTTTAAAGACAATCAACTATTTTTCAATCAACAAATAATGTCTTTCTTTGTCCGAAACTTATTTTTGCACACTGTGTATATACACGGTATCCGGGAATACATGTTGGAGAAACAAAGATGCTATTCGTTGGCTATAAAGGAATAAATTGTCGTGGAAATAAAACACCTCCTTTTGCTAATTGAGTGCAAAAAAAAATATTACACATAACTCTTTTTAATACTCCTAATACTTCCTAGAGAGTAGCGGTATTTACCTGCAATGATGGTTTGGCGAGCCGCACACGCGCACAAGCTCACGCTGGCCGTATGCAACAACTACGTGCAGATTCTCTTTTATTCAATTTATCGAACAGCTGAGAATCAACGTAGTAAAAAGAAGATAATATTGTTATTTCACTATGCCATTGCGTACCTAAATATTGAATTGAATTTATTTGTTAAATGACATGAAACGTGACTATTAAAAATATAATGAAGTGCATTACTAATGTACTCATTCATACTGTAGTTATGTTGAAATCACTTATCGCATGACTTAAATAGTTTGTAAAATATTGCACAGAAAAAATATTTCAATGAAATTTTATTCACTTATGGAAAATTATTTCATTTAATGTTTGATTAGCCTTAAATATATGTATTCAAAATATCAATCTCTCACTCTCCTAATTATTAAGTTAATCACGTTGTCAATAATTTGAGTATTTCTCTTAATTGTATTAAAATTTTGCTAATTCTTTCGCGTAAAGTCGCTTCATAGATCGATCTATAGATACAATAAAATTAAAATCTGAAGTATAAAACGACTAAAAATATTTATCTCCAATTAACTTCTTGCTTATAAATGGTAAACTATAACACCGATAAAACAGTAATTTCATATTCATTTAAATAGTTTACGAAGGTATTTAAATTTCTACATTTTTAAAAATTATCAATTATTTTTGTCTGTCTTTCAATTTATTCAAATCGCGCCAGAAAGCCAAATCAATGGACCATCGTAAGATTGGCTAGTCGGGTCACAATGCTGGCCAGGTAATACCCTCGTTTATAGAGGACGCTCAGTTGGTAGGGCATGTCACATGGCTGAAGATGCTATCCTCGATGCGTTTGCTGAAGATCCTACTCGCAGCATATGTTCGATAGCCATGTCTCTTAGCTTACCGAAAACGCTCGTCGGAGATGTGCTCAGAGAAGATAGACAACATCTGTTTCACTGTCGTGCTGTACAACAATTGACCGAAGAAGTTTCACCCGTCGTTGTACTTTTTGTCAGTGGCTCATTTGCATAAATAACGATTTACCATCATTTGTTCAACATATTTTATGGTCAGATGAAAGCACATTGACATGGAATGGAATATTTAATGTGCATAACGAATACTACTGGAGCCATACAAATACACTTTTAAAACGGCCGGGAAGTTTTCAGCACAGATGGAATTTAAATGTATGGGCGGGAATTTTGGGCCATCAGCTTGTAGGTTCATTTTTCCTACCTATGACATCGGGACAATTATTTGTATTTTTTGCATAATGGAGTGGAAGACTGTTTCAAATTTGCCTTCGAGCGTAGTCAGAGATATTTGGTGGCAGCATACTGGAGCTCCCCCTTACTTCGGTATTTGGACAAGCAATATTGTCATCACGGGATAGGTGCAGTGGACCTCTACCCTGACCTTTGAGATTTCCAGATTTAACAGTACCCACTTTTTTCTTTGGAGTAGCGTCAAATCTGATGTGTACTCAACTGAATGCCTGGACGAACAAACTTTACGAGAAAGGATTACCAATAGTTTTAATAAAATTGAGAGAAATGCTCAAATGGTGGGTATTGTTATTAATTCAATTATAAGGAGAGCTCAAATGAGCGAATAAGAGAAATAGTTTTTTTATGACCATTAAATTAATAAAATTTTTTATGAAATAATTGTTACTAAAATGACTTTTCTGTGTAATACTTTACAAACGTAAAAAAAATCATGGATTGAGTAATTTCTGTAGAACTACGAAATGAGTGATTACATTAATAATATTTATTAAGTTTTTAATAGTTATATTTCATGTTATTTAACCAACCAATTAAACAAAATATTCGCTATGTGTAAATTACTTATTTATGATATGCAATGTCTCGCACAGCACGTTCGCGGGTTATGTTATAGAAGATCAATCTAAATTATTAACCCTAGAACATTTTCACAAAAACTTTATATGGTGTGTTGTTTGTGAAAATCTATAACATATTTTAGTGTGCCTGTGTAACACCAAGCGTGCCTGTTTACAAAAGAATGAGACGAGCCGGAAAGAGTACTGTATGATCTGAGTGTGAGAGGCAAACATACTTGTCTATGTTTAACATAATAATTTTATAGAAGATCAATCTAAATTATGAACGCAGGAGAATTATATATTATGTTTTAGTGTTATATATTATATATTATGTAGTATTACGTAGTAGTAGTATTACGCATACATATAACATATTTTGACACATTTTCTTGGGAGATATCTATATTTAAATCAAAGTATGTAAACACTAAGCCCGTCCATTAAGGATTTAAATAAAATTTTGTATTTTGCATTTATTGATTTCTATATTACAAAATATATAGGATTTAAATCAATGGTGTGTTTTGTGTCTACGTACCAGCATATCAAAGTCTACACCGGAAAACTTCCTTTTTGTGCTATGTAAAAAATAAATGCATAGCCATTGGCTACTATTTGCATGAAGAAAGATAAGGCTGAGATAGCGACGATTTTACTTATGTGAAAATTGTGGTACCTATTGTTGTCAAGTATATTTCGAAGTTAAGAAATTGGGTTTGTTAAAGCATATTTATGTCCTATTTCAGTAGCCTAATAACTTACAAAACTATATGGAGTATAGTATAATAAGTTCAGTAGTTAAAATCAGTATGAACGTAGAATGAAAGAACAGAACGTAAATAAAATCGAAATGTCAACTTGTGTTAGTTAAAAATTTCACTGTCCATTGTAATTGGTATTTATTTTATGGTCACATTATGTACAGATAAAAAAATCTGTGTTATATGTCTGGTGATTACTCAATTAAGTTAATGTTTTGCCTTTAAAACGAACTAAAGTTAGTGGCAATACGTCATATACTCTTACTTTAATATCAGGTTTTTTTATTAATCACTGTCAGTCACTATGAGGGTTGTGTCTATATATTTTCTTCTAGGGCGCTTAGTATATTTTTAGCCAATTTTTTGCTGTTCATTTTTTCTTGGTGGGCATTCTTCCATTATTATTTCGAGCTCTTTTGAGATGTGTACCAGAATGCCATAACCTTTTTTTGGAACACTGTGAAACTTTTGCTACTCTTTACCACACCTTTAGTTTATAATAACAGTGGAGATATCTTTGTATGACAAACAATTCATTCAATAATATATGCCCTCTTATTTTAGAAGAAAAATCAAAGGCTGATAGTCACAAAGAGAAGACTTTGGTTACAACGGCGACCAATACGACAGAGAAAGATTTTGAGTCTCGAGCAGCCAAAAAGACAACTCATACCCAAGTAAATGTGGGAACCGACACTGCCGAGAAGGTTTGTATTCTAATTAAACATTTTTCAATTTATATATTTATAAACACGTTTTTGGTATTTTATATTTTTGTGGTAGTGTTTTTGTAACTTCTAATTCAGATACCTGTATTTAGTTTCCACAACAGTTCAGTTAGGATAACATTTTTTTTATTTTAATGAATTCTAAATCTTCTAGGTAGGTAAGTGCTTTTATATGAAATCTGCTTAATGACACAAAATACAGCTAATAGGAAAACCATATTTATTATATTATATTAATGTTTGAGTTTTGATAGCATATTGGGTAAATTTATCTTAAACTTAAGTGTCTAATTTGAACAAGCTATAAATGAATGCTCAAAAATAAAATATTCATTTTGTTTTTCAATTTTAAAATTTGATTACAGGAGTAATCGTTCCATTTACCTTCGTATTATTTTATTAAAGACATGTTAAGTCATAATGTATTTGAATATTTGCAGGTATCAAGTGATCGGGATTATGGTGCGCGGCAGAAAATTACCTTCGCTGGAAAGCAGGTATGGTCATAATAACTAATGAAATTGTCAATATATAAATAACTTTGATGCCAGTTATGAGTTATTAAGTTAAAGATGGCTAAACAATATTTTTCAAAAATTGATTAAGGCAAGATGTCTAAGTAAATTACACTAATAATGTGTGATAAAATATTAATTATTATAACTGTAAGAATGCGTCCGAGATGAGAGTATTTGGTTGATGGTTAGAGATGTTTACGTAATTGAAACGTCACTTCGTTTCAATCATTTTTGTAATAATGGTATATGGTACATTAAAGATGCGAACATCATAATAGGCTATATTTGACTTGATTTTTTAAATTGTTTTAATTTGTTCTATTATAAGCACATTACATTTATATTTCCAGAATATATGCCGTATTTTTTATATAAACCACTTTTAAAGTTTGAATTTTCAATGTAAACAAACAATCCAACCCGCTGAAGAGCATTGTTATTTATTTTCATATTAAAATCATGTATAAATGGTGTGTAGTGACACAATGTACAAATACGTCTATAAAAAATCCACACAAAGTGTTCGTTTCAGTGCTAACGAATCCTAAAGACGAAAAAAGTGACTGCAATTAGCACAAAAAGATCAAAACAGAATTGTAGCTCACAAAATGTTTTTATGTGTGAAGATAATTTCGATGTAATATTTATGTTTTAAACATTATTATCGATATCAATGCCTATAAACCAAAAGAATAAGTATATTAAATTTTGGTGTGCGTTTTAGTACCAATGATATTTTGACAATTGTTAGTATTTATCTAAGTTTAAGTTTTTGATACAATATGAAAGAATATACATTAAAAACGATATGTTTAAAAAAATTCTGCAGCAGACGATTATTTATTATAAAAAAATCAATTTAAAAAATTTCATACTTGATGACTTTGTTTGCGAGGGAATATGTTTTAACCTTTTTCTCCAATTAGTTCATTTTATATTTTATCGCTAAGCACTTATTACACAATTAAAAATATAATTTCTTACAAATTGATAGGTATTTATAATAAAAATATAACTCGAATATTTACTTTAACAATAACATATTGTTTATCCAACAACATTCAGGAAAAGTCTATTTGTCTATGGTTTAGGTTTAGAATAATATTATAGTGCTTATATATACATTATGCATATACACTGCATGGGAATTAAATAATTTTTTTTACATTAGTTATGACCGGAAATTATTTTAATTAAATATATCATTTGTAATGTATTTCCTTTTGTACACATACGTAATGAATTCATATTATAAAACAAATTATACTAAATGCAAAAGGTGACAGTTATAAATTTAAAAAAAAGAAAAAAGACCATAAATCAAAGATTTAAAAACTTGTCTGTTACGTGATCAGACTTTTAACCAATAACAGGGTGTTTGCGACGCTTATTGAATTTCAAAAAAATGTTGAGGTTTCTTTACGTTTTTTATAAAATATAAACGTATCCTTCCGAAAATGAAAAGCGATATGCTTATTTATGCTATAATGTAATAGGATGATCCCGAATTGTGGTATATTTTTGATGTTGTCAGGTTATTATTTTCCAGGTTATAGCTCCTGGCTGCTAGTTTCCTGTATAAGGTCCCTAACTAAATTTTTACTCTTTCTTTATTACTAAATAATAGATTTATTTAAACATAATAATATATTTTATTCAAAGCATTTTATTACAAACAATAACACTATCATCTTTCTGGAAGCAAATAGATTCTGCGGTAGTAGATTTATTTCTTTTTGGAAGCAATCTACTTGTTGACTTATTTTTTGACTTTATAAGTTGTGAAGTGTCGGTTAGAAAGGAGCAATGTCTGAAGAAAAAATATTTGTGGTAAAACTTCCCATTAAAGCACTGATTAGCAACCCAAGAATTTCTTTATTTAGGATAAATCCATTTTTCATCACCAATAACAGTTCAATACAAATATAATTACAATACAAATAACTTTTTTTTAGTCTTTCAAGCAACAACTTGCTTGTAGTTATACGTTTTCTCCTCCTAGTCATGTGGTACCTAATTTCCTTGTTTTTAAATTATTTTCATTTCGTGTCAATATTTGTTCCATGACTTCTAATCCTTCTTAATTTAAATGTTTGGCATTTATCTATAAATTTTTTCACTTGTCTAGAAAAATTGTTGTTTTTCACATCAAAAATCACTTTTAAATTGTCTAAACCAATATCTAAAAGTTCTTTCAGAGACAGCATGTTTAGCATAAGCAAACACTGACTTTCAGCATAATTTTTGTTCAAAGGAAAAAAAATTAAATGTGGCCACAAGTACTCTATTTTTGGCATGAAATTAGACATTTCAAATTTGATAGAAATATATGGTGTCTGTAGTTTGACAAAACGCAATAGTTACTATATTGCCATATGTCAAAATAATGCCATTTTTATTAGAAAACAATGATTAATTTAAGGACTTAATATTATTTCGACATGTGCTCCAGACTGCTTATTATTGTACAGAAATTCCACAAGACATACAGGGTTGATGCATCATTCTAGAATGGTTTGTTAATGATTACTAACATTTTCATTACTTCAGCCATTTAACCTTATAAAAGTGTTATTTTATAGATTAATCTTTTCAATTCCTTTCTTAAAAATATATGCTATAAAAAGAAAAAAAACTTAACTTAAAATTTGCAATTTTAAGCTTGTAATGTTCAATCTCTGACTTTTTTAATCACCCAAAAAAAAATATTTTTTTATGAATTTAAATGAGAATAATGTAGAAAATGTCAACTACCTTGATTGACATCTAAATATTCTTAAGATGATTGAAAAATTGTAATAGTAAAATTTAAAAAAAAAATCACAAATTTCCTAGTTTCCACTATGAAAAATAGTAATATGCAGCATATTATTTAGCCCATAAGCCAATTGATTCACATAGTTTCAAAACCCACTACCTCTATCTGACATGGAGTGAGTGGGTCTCGAAATAAGCCACACTTTTGAAGTAATTGTTTCACTGATTGAGCAGTAAAACAATCACCTCAAAAGTGTGAAAATCTCTTGTACCAGAAATATTCCTTTGTGTATTGAATTTCTAAAATATACTTTAGAGATATGCCATCGAAAGTATGCCTATATGACAACATCTTGTCGATTCTTTTAACTCAAATCTCCTGTTTTGACATTTTCATGTATTTTTCGTTCATGTACTTTCCAGAAACATTCTTGAATAGTTAAAATATAAGCTTTTGTAAAAATATATATTTTTTGATTTACAAAAAATTCTAACTAGTATTATTTACAACTAGCTATTGTAGGTTGAATAGGCTTAAATAAATTATTTATTATGTATTTATTTAAAATAAATCTAATATTCCCTTAATAAAATAAGTACCCAGATAGATATATTCTAATAACTATTTGGTAAACAATATGTGATGCATAGTGGTAATTTGCGAACCTTGAAATTCTGAATATTTTACTCAATTTGGTATATTACCTTCTCGTATTAGAATTTATATGAAAATAAAGGAAGTATCCTTTTATATTAAGGTTAATTGGAGTTTATGCAATTTCTTGTACATTTAAAAACTTATAAGATACCATTAAAATTTGTAACTCCGGCTCTGTTATTTTTTTTTTGGGAAATTATAAGTTATCAATTAGTAGTCTCTGTGAAAGTGAAGTCTACAAAGTAAACAAGCAAAGTTTTTTTAAATGTGTTGCCAGCTTTTAATCAATTTATTTTGTACAATGAATAATATCCTAATTAATATATATATTATGTTCCAATTTTAACCGGTATATTAAAACCTTAATATTGGTAATTCTATTCATTGTTCATTTGAGTTAAATTAACATTTTTATCACTGTACTCAGGTTTCAGAAAACATTGAAAATACCAGTTCCAAAGTGAACACCGCTCATGGAGGGAACCAGTCTTTCCAAAGCAGGCGAGTTGTCTTGCAGCGTAAGGTAACTGGAACAAAGCAATCTGACTTAACAGACTCGGTTAGGTCCAAGCCGGTTTTCAACCGAATAGACGGCAACAAGCCAGAGGATCCTAGCAAGGCCACAGCCGGTATATTTAGCCGTGCCGTTCGCACCGCTATCGGATCCAAGATGCCTCCCTCGTCTAATAGAGTTGTGGTCAAGCGTCGCTCCAGCGAGACGCAGACCGAAACTCCCAGCGAACCGAGGATCGAGTTCGCGGAGGAGTCAGACGATGACTTAGATAGTCTCAATGAGGAGTTGCTCCTGAGGGATGACGATGAGCAAGAAGCGCCAGAGAGTAAGAGGCGGGCTGTAGAATCCAGAGTGGCGCTGGTAACAAACTTGCCTCATGGAATGACAGATACAAGATTGAGAACCCTAGCTGGCTCCGATGTTCAGGTAATGAGATTGATAATCAAAATTACAATAAAATGTCTGATTTGAGGCAAGTTAGCAAGTAATTTGTATTATTAGATATGTTACATGTTTATAAAGCATCTGTGATTGTAAAATGGTGATATTTAAGCTACAAATAGAAGATAAGTTAATTTTAATAAGGACAAAACACATATTAATTTATAATTTATAGTCAATCTATTTATTCTTTGTAATTCAACTAAGTTGGTTTTTCATAAGCATCGATACAATATATACTCGTAAAAACTTCGAAACCTTTGTCTTTGCAAATCAAAGTTTGAATTGAATAATTTTAAATATTTCTTTACATGTTTTGACTTAATTTCACAGAAGTAAAGTTGTGAAAAATAATTTAATAAACAATAAAAAAAACTATTTCGGTTTAGCAAGTTAGTATAAAAATGATAACACTTTTCATGTGTAGTTTTTATATGATTTTTAATAACGTGATAATTCATTGCATATTCAAGAAAATTTCTGATTAACGTAAACAAAATACCATATCTCACTTATTGACCATCCTTAATAAGCAAGGTATTTATAAATTTTATGGTAAAAAGAATCTTTTTATATTTAATTGCTAATTTCAAAGTGTATTGAACATTTTCACAGTAGAAACTGCTTACTTACAACTACTACTACTATTACTGTCACCTACCCACGTTCAAATTGTTATTATATTATTGATTTTAATTATACATGTCTTGTATGTTTTTACCTATAGTCATAAATATAAAATAATTTATATTTACTGGTTGTTTAGCAAGTAAGTGTTACTGTGATATGATTTTGGAAAACCTAAATATTTATTTATTTATTATGGTGTAACACGACTTACTAATGATTATAAGAAATGTTATTTATATATTTTTATTTAGGAGAAGCAAATTTTTGTGGGATTATACAACAAACAGTCAGGGAGGGAAAAAATAACGTACTTTCTTAAAGGGCTGTTATTTTCAGACGAGAAAAAAGTAAGACTGAAAATTTAAATGACAAGATATATAATATTAACAAAGCTACATATGAGATATGATTAGAATTATTTTATTTATCTATATTATTACATTTTCACATTTAGAATTGATAAAGTATGGCACAAAATAGATTATGCTTGCATAGTGATTATATTGTGGGTTAATTTGTTTTAAGAGAGCTTATGGGATATTACCAAAGCACACATATAATTTGAAGAGAAAATTGTATATATGAATGTAATGTATAGAATGAATGAAATGTATAGATGAATGATAACAAGAAAATTTGTGAATCTAATAACAGCAGTGGTGGAATAGAATGTATAAATGTTAGTAAAAATTATATGAACTATATATTCATAGCGGTCATGGAAGTGGACAGGTTAAGGTAGGGTAAATGGGTTCTGTTTTCTCGCCCCCCATTAGTTCATGGACAAAAAATTTCAACACAATTATCTCTGTAATTCTGTATGCTACTATATTCGAAAACAACTTTTGCATGCTTAGCATCCATAGAAAATGAATCCTTAAAAATAAATACAAATTGAAAAAAAAAGGTTACAAAAACATGGTTTCCTATAATATCTTTGCTTAAAGGCATAAGTTATTTTTACTTGCATATGCACTTATTATTAATAACTGCCAAAGTTTGCTAATTCCCTTGGACCACCATTGGGACAATTTTTTTTGACAAATTTCATTAATGTCAGAAATGTTAATAAAAATCAACATATTAACTTAAATTGAATATATTTTAACTTATAGTACAAAAATTGACATATTGAAACTATGCTAAAGTAATAAATAAACCATCTTATATTGCATGAGCTTATGGGCCATGAGAAAGTTTAAAACATTTTGGTATTGAAATCTATCTGCTAAATTGCCAGTTTCAGCACACCATTCAGCATATATTGTCCAGAGAAGCGATTTTAAAACTTGCAAGTAACTGACTCGCTGAGACGATTGGAGTAACTTAAATATAATTCCGACTATGGCATAATGGAGACAAGTAGATATGGAAACTAGATTTGTGAATAAAGAAAACATAATATTAACAGCATATAGGCAGTGTCTAGGTTATATATGAAAAAGAATATTGATTTGTTGCATGAAACTCTTAATTAAAGCATTAAAATGGAAACTGACAATTAAACACTTAGTTCATTACAATATACAGGATATAACATCTGTCAAAAGATATAATTTCAAACAACAGTTGGGGACAAGTAAAAGGAAGTTTGATTTTGAAGATGAAGTTAAGAAATGTTGAAAAGGATTAGTCATATTCAAGATATAAACAGAAACCAGTGGTATGGTAAAAGGTGAATGAGAGAATAGAATGCGAGAGACAAGAAAGGAAAGATTGTACCAAATAGGGGACAATTTAATAGATGTTAAAGAAAGAAGCCATAACGTTAGGAATAAAAGATTGTACATGAGAATAAGTGAAGTGAAGTAGATACACTGGGAAGACCAAGATAGCATGAAGATATGGATAGAAAGATAATCAAATATTTATGAAAGTGGCAATTGAACATGGTATATAGGTTTATTGGATTAAATGTACATGATGAATACAAATGTGATGTTACTTTCCATGTATTGAAATAGATAAAGGTAAACTAAAATAGACTTTTGCTTTAGGAAGATGATGCTCATAAATTTTTAAGTATTGAGATCCTCATATGTTATTAAAAGAGTGGGATAGAAAATTTATGTATATACAGAGTATATTTATCTTTAAAAAACTTAAATAGATAATAAAGACAAACTGGAATAGACTTTATTTAAGGAAGGTAATGTACATAAATTTTTAAGTATCGAGATACTCATAAGTTATTAAAAGAATGGGATAGAAAAATTTAGGTGTATGTTTACTTTTACAAAAAAGTGTCATTATTAATAATCATAAAACAAAATTATACCCATTGGGTATAATTTTGTATTTATCACATTTGCATTAATATATTAAATTTTGATAACATTTTCAAGTCTATAATGAATACACTTGAAAAATGATTGTGATTCCTTTCACCATAATGAAAGGAATCACATTTTTCAAGTCCTTTCATATATTCAAGATCCTTTCATATGAAAATGAGCTATTTAAAAAAATATTTTTACCGAAAATTATGCTCTAAGCAAGTATTCAAAGTGACAATTATTTCAAAGAATTCCTGACATGAAGGCTGTTCAGATTTTAGCTTGGTTCATTTTTAAAACTAGTTTTAAATTTTATGGACATATTAATTAAATATTAATTTTGCATTTTAATTACTTGAAAAATTTTAATATATGTATATTTTTTCAATGTTTAACTTATTGTATCAGATAAGTCCTTCTAATAAAACGGTTACTTACATATCGTAATAATAAATCACTTACTTGTGTATATATGTATCTATATTTATATTTTTAAGTTTCAAGGTGCATGTTTTTGAATAAAAACTCATTTTAAACATTAAAAATGTAAATAAACTGGTTATGATATTTTATACTGTACATTTTTATTGTAACAATATTATTAGATTTAAGGAATTTTAATTAAGCAGTTACTTTTAAAGTTTCCTATTGTATGTAATTGTTGTATATTCTGTGATATTGCTCTTTTGTCTAATTCATGTTCGTAATATATATTTAAACACCTGCTGAAAGATGAGTTCTATTGAAACTTTTGGGAAAAATGTTTTTTTTACGATAGTAGTAATGAAGTGTATCTAAAGCGTTCTTGTATTAATTCCATTAATTTAAATTGTATAAGTCCAAAGAAATGTGTTTTATAAATATTGTACGGTCTCATGTTTTAATGTGGATAATTAAAATAATATCCAAATAATTCACCAGGAATTTGATCTATATACAGAATAAGTCAATGTATGTCTATTCAATTGTAAAATAAGATGAATATAATGAATAGTAAAAGTATAATATAAAACTGGACATATAATGTGCTTGTTGGAGAAGACATAACTAGAAAAAAAATAAAGTTAAATTTTTACTTATTCCCTTCAATAATTATTATAAAGAAGATCAGATGATGGAATTATGCTAAAAAGGTATAAATTTGCAACTTGTTTGAAATAAGGTAAAAAGGGTAAGTTAATGTTTAGTATATCTGTACTATAAAGCGCTCTATACAAAATTCCTAATTTTCATTACGCAATTTTGTTCAAGTTCTGTGCAATGCCCTAGTGAAATGTATAATGCGACACGTTAATGAAACATATAATCTAATTCTGTTTGCTTATCTGCTTTTATGGCTAGTGTTTCAACTGGATATCAATAAATGTTAAATAAATAAAAAAAAGCATAAATTGCATTTCAATTTGTAGCCTCTAAAAACTAATGTTTAGTTACTTTATGGGTTCTGACCATTATATAGTCAACGTAATCTCATGATTACTATTATGTGTGGCCTCGTTGGCTTAAGATTTTGCTTGGACCTCTTTTTAGGTAAAAAAATCTATCGGTCATTCTAATTTTTAGGGAAACTGTGCCTCAGAATGAAAAAACTTAATTTTTATAAGATTATTTTTTGGCCTTTGTCAAGATTTTTTTTTCTCAACAGCGGCAAAAGGTATCAAGTTGAAATTAATACCAAATACTAAGATAAATGCCCCATAGTTCTGTAAAATATTCGAGGATCTAATTCGGTGTTATAAAAAGATAGGAACATCACTTACTTTGACACTGACTTACTGCTAAAACTCATGAATTACTTGCTGTTTACCTGGGAACTTAAAATTTGGTGCAAGATCATTTGGTGCAATGTCATAAATTTGAAAATCATTAATATTTCTATGGGGAATATATGAATAAAATTCCAAATAGAATTATAAAATATATTACTAATTATAATAGTAATTTTTTTTATTTTTCAGTTTTTCAATATACTTTTTTTGTGTTCTTGTGTAAGCCTCTTATTAAACTTTATTTTAATATGACGTTATTGAACCCTCAGGGTGAGTGTTCTACTCGCTCTTGACTTTCTTATAATTCTATATTGAACATACAAAAAGAAACATTAAAACATTCATACAATTTTTTTTACTTTTATAATAGAACAGTTTAATTTGTATTTTTACACAAACCAATTTTTTTATGGGTAATTAATCACTCTGATACTAGTCACAGTTATATTTATCAAAACGGCTACACTCGACGCAATCATATATATATTTGAAGATAAACGTAAATTGGATTAGCTATATAAAAAAAAAGAGATTATAAAGATTCTACACAATTATTTAGCTTCATAATAAAGTTTCAATCATGTTTACGCCTATATTTTTAAAGGCTTCAACATTTAAAAAAAAAGTTTAGTGTAAATCACTGTTAATACTGTTACTGTTGTATTTTCGTTATGGCTTTTTTTACAAGACTGGTTCCTCCCATTATTTTAAAAAAAAAATTTTGGTGAACATGAAAAACCTAACCTTCAAAGTTAGAAATAAAAAAAATTACCAATTTTTTATCATAAAATTACTTTGATATATTTATTATATCAAATATTACTACTTCAAGTATAATCAGAGAAATGCCTGCGAAAAATCTGGTGTGAATAGAATTGAACTTCTACATCAACTACTTTTAAAATCAGTCAATGGTGCACTCATTCTGTAGAGGAGTGCGCACCCAACCATAGTCCAACATTTTTCACCAGAGCATTTGCTTGAAATACAACGCTCTACTCGAGAAAAGCACGGACATTCTGCAGCAACTTGCAATCTGCTGTACCTCTAATACCTGAAATAATCTTCACATCATAAGTAAATAGAAGGCGGTGTGCTGTTTTTGCCACATGATCCCTGTTATTTACCAGCACAGTGAACAATAAAGGCCAGAGAATCGAACCCTTGCTCACTCTTAATCGTGCAAAATTAGAATCATATAAAATTACTCACTCTTACCTGATGCCTTCGGTCTGCAAAATACGAAGGGAAGAAATGTAAAAGTTGAGGAGAGAATCTGGCTTTGCCAAGGCAATGTAATATTCATACGATCAGAAGTTGCACAGTTGAAGCTAAATTGTTTAATGAAAATTAGTATGGGATGCAAAACAGACAGACAATAATCGATTTATGTGATATTTGGCTAAAAACGGAAGCAAGGAAAAAATTCTCATTCAGGCTTCCAAATTTTTCTGTTTCACAAGGTGTTTAAATTTATATTAATTTAAATTATTTAACTAACTGAGTTAAGACCTGATTAATACAATAAGCACTAAATGTAAAATAGTTATAAGATAGAGATGTATAGCTAGCCCATTAGTAACAATGGAGTCCGTCGGCTGTGTTGCAGAGTGTAACACTGAGCAGCGAGGAGCGCAGCGCCCGCGTCGCCTTCCGTTCGGCCGGAGCCGCTCGCAGCTTCGTGCGCCGCTTTCACCGCAAGATGGTGGCCGCCAGTCGTCTGGCTGTCGTACTGGATACTCATTAAAGTATGGGATGAGATTGTCATATAATATTTTGGGTGTAATTCGATTATGCGAAGCTGACGAGCGACTGAATTTACATGAAGGTTCACGCCGATTTGGTGGTTTTATACTGATTTAAAGATACAATTATAATTCTAGTAATTATTAGTTGAATGCAGTAGTGTATAAACAACTTAAATAGGTGGTTGTTTGATTATATAACTCCACAATTTTAACTCAAATTACCAATGTCTAGTAAAAAGGTATGTCTCTCTGAAAGCATCAGTTTTCTAGATACTAAGATGTGGGAATATTTATTAATATATGGAATGATATAGTGCTGTCATCAATAATAGAGACCTCATTTGTGAAAAAGTGACCGAAATTTCTTAAAGATTATGTTGTAGATAATGCTGAGATGATAATCCAATATATATATGAAGCTTCGTGCATTTTTATTCCCTATCAGAATGAAATGAACCCTCACTGTTTACTCTGATGAGGATGTATTAGGTTTTTATATCTAAACTAGGTCATCTCCATTTCAGTAGATTTCGCAAACTTGTATTCTGGGTCAATACAAAAATTTTAATTTTTTACAAATGTCAAGCTGATTTATGGTAATATTAACAAGTATGATAGTTTATCATAATAGTCAATTTGTGTATGTTTAATTTCTTCGTTTATTTTATAAATATACCAGGGGTTTTACATATTAACTATAGTTCATTTTTCAACAACTATTATCGATAACAATAAAAATAAAAAATTTGACAATGGTCGCTTGTCATATTTGCATAACGTAATGTCGTAATGTGAAGTAGATTGTCATTTTATTGTACTGTATTGTGAACAGATATATTAAAATTCTTTCGATATAAATTGTTAAGGTAACAAAACTGGTTTTAGATTATTTAGTAAACTTAGTTTAGCAAAATGTAGTAAGTTATGCTATGGAATAAATCTGAAATATTAATTTTACCAAATTTTGTCAAGAAGGTATCAAAAATGATGTTGATTTGATGAGAAACAGGAAAGCAATACTAATCGTACATTGAGATTTGTCTGATAACAAGAATGTATTCTTAGCTATACCAGTGTCAAGTTCTCGACGACTAGCGATGTGTTATTTTAAAAAATACTGGGAGTTGCTTTTACTGTTTACAAAAATGTTGTGGTAGCTTTGAAATTTAAACCAGTGATTTTTTTTTTAATTTGTCTGAAGTGTAAATAAGTCATACTTCATTTATTGCTATATTTTTATTAAAACCAAAAACAATTAAAACTAACTGCTAGTTTGATTATTAGACATTTTTGATATATTTTCTAAAGATTGAGAACGTTGGAAAATTCTATACTGTAAATGTAATGAAAATTGAAAATATATTTGGCCAGGAATGATATTGTTTTGAAAAAAAAACTCACACATTTTTTTGGCATTGTGACAGTTCTCATTTTTATGACAGCCTCATGAAGATATGGCAACATTGATATGTCAAATTTACAATAAAATGAAAAAAAGTGTTTTTTTATATTAAAGCAAAATGTTCAAATAAGCAAGTAAAGAATTCTTTGGTTTTTTGTATCATGGTAAAATTTGTATTGAAATTAATTCATTTAGAAAAACAAGTCAGTCAAAATTACAACCATGCTAAATATGTGAAAAAATCACGTTTGTTGTTTGAATTATCTAAATATAAATTGTTAGCAAATTTTTATTTGGGTAATATTCGTTATTGACATTTGTCACATTTTGACTATAAGTCTTAATTCTAATTTAATCTCTCATATAAAATTAAGGTTTGGTGTTATTTCTAGTATTTTATTTTATTATCTAAATGCCCTATATTTTTTATATTTTTTTTTCTGTGTGAACTAAATCCTGTTATGGGTACAAACTTTCATAATAATAATTTCATTTCTTTATTGTTTGTAATTGTTTAATTATTTGTTTTATTTCTAATATTCAATTATTTTTTTCTGACTTTCAAATACTGTGCAATAGCAATTTTGACAATAAACTATAACGGTTTGGAGAAGATAATTTTTTTGTGATTTCTGTCCTGTTTATAAAAATTTCCTTTATTTCATAATCTATTGTTTAAATAGAATTATTTTATAATTATTGGATTTATTTTGATTGTTTAGAGAAAAAAATTATAGCTTGTATTCTGTATAATTTTTACGTATTTAGTCTCTCAAATAATACGTGTGTAAGGTTCTGTACCTTTTAATATTTGGTAAATTACTATATTGTAAAACGTAATTTTTTTTCTAAGCTTTATATGTTATTCAAACCTTGATATGTTTGATTAGATGTATGATTTTTTGTTTATATGCTAATCATAATTATCGATTAGAATAAAAATTGTTAATGTATAAGTTGTGAGATTTAATATGGTGAGTTGTAATTGAATCTTTTATTACAGAGAACGGTCTTGTTAAAATGTAACTATGATGTCTTAAGAACTCTGCTTGATTGTTTGTGGTAATTTTGCCGAGAAATAATATTCTCACATATGTAAGATTTATTTTGATTAGTTATATTACTAAAAATTATTAGGGTTACCTCATAATAAAATAAGTTTTTACTTGTTTATATTTTCTATGTTTCTGGCATATCTAAAAATAGAAACCATACTTCAAAGAAATTATTTTGCGACTATTACTTTTGAGTATTAATTGTGAAATACATTTTCCACGGCTACATTGGTAACAATTAAAAAACAGAGAAACTTAGTTTTAGACTGATGGGAATAATAGTATAAAATTAAACTAATAATAGAACTGTAATGCAAAATTAAGATCTGTAACGCTAAATGTGATTATGTGAACAGAGTCACGTTTATCGAACCTGTGGTATTCTGTGTGACATAGTGTAAATTGTTTTTACAAGTAAAAAAAAGTTTGCAAAAAAAAATACAATTGGTCATGAAATAAAATGAAAAAAAAAATAATAGAAAGGAGACGGGGAAAAGGAATTACGGAAAATGGCAACATTGTGGTTGGTTTATGTCGATTTGTCTGTTTCAGAATTTTCGCGGACATGAAATAGCTAATTTTATTGTCGTTTATTTCATAGTTTTACAGTAGTATATTACCATTTAGTGAGTATGTCTTGATGGGTGAATTTGGTCGAAAGGTATATAGAAATATAATAAATAGTTGTATTGGTCTGCATCATTCATTGATGCTAGAGTTGACAAGATGTTGTAAAGGTCAATTGTGTAATTATAGAGAAAATAAAATAAACATAGGGACGGTGGTGGAGCACTAAATCCAATGTAGTTATGAGGTACTCCATAATTTGTTCATTAGACTCGGGTAGGGGTTTGCTAGTTGTTCCACTATTACCAGGATAATACATTGTGATCTGGCAGGGGGTATATATTAAGGTTACCTTGTTTTTGTGGATAAAAATTTTCTGGGTATTTTTAATATTATGTTTGTATACTATATATAAGCATTTTTCTAGTCTAGTGGGTTTTCCTTTTCTATGCTTTTACATTGTTAATTGTTTGTTTAGTTTTGAACGTATTAAAAATCTTATTGTTACCAAAGTTGCTAGTTTTTCAAATGGTTACAGCGTATTTCTACGATCTATTATGTGAGTTCTATTACGATATTACTAGTCCTTTGATTATACCCGGTTAAGTTAAATACAATAATTTGTGTAACTAAACTACCACAAACAAACACGCAGAGTATATTTCATTATATTTTGTACTATGAATACAATGAATAAAAACCTAAAAATAAAAAAAATTATATGTATCATTTCAACAATAATACATTCTGATTCTGTAGTGTCTGTAAAATTATCTATATCTTATTTCATTGTTTATAATATAAAATAGTTTTAAGGACTAGCGAGATAAGATTGATACAACGCAATTTGTACATACACACATTTATATAAATATGTTTCATCTATGTTGATCTCTAAATCCATAAATCGAACTGTGTTTTCTCCGAATTATGTGGTGGTAGCAATGGTTTGGAAAAACAATATCGTTATATATTTGTACTTGGACAACTTGTCAGTGTTAGCTCTGAAAATTTACAAATGTCAATTGTGAATATTTTATACAAATTATATAACCAATTTAAATACAGCAGTGCGGTGATAATCTGGGATTCTATCAGTCTTAAGTTCACAATCTGAAGAAAGATAAGTTGCAAATTAAAAATGTTAAAAGTCATATATTTTATTAAGGTGATTATTGCAGTTAAAAATATGCAAATATTTTTCAATTAGGTAAAATTAGATGTTTTGTATTTTGTCTATGATAATTAACTGACTTTATCCTGAACCTGTTTCTTCATTTCATTATTAAAAAAAATTAATATTATTTTTGTTGTATTAAACATTTCCATGTTTAATACAACAAAATAATTAATACATTTAAATTATAATACAATACAACAAAATAATTAAATAAAAAATACATTTTACGAAATAACAAGCGTCCTGACGAAATATTAATGGTGTTACCGTTATATAAAATTTGCTCTATGGCTACATTTTTAAAGTACAAGTTTATATATATTCTTACTGATAGACTGACATTAAAATTTACAAACTGTAAAGGATACCTTATAAATAAACCAGTCGTTCTCAGTTTTGCAAGATTATTATCGTAATAATGCAACCTGGGCTGTACTTAAATTTTATGCAATTTTTAAAATCTGTAAAAACCTTATTAAAATTTTACAAAATGTATAATTTTGTTTTATGAAAATATGTATCGTTATATTTTATATATTGATGGAGATAACTTGTATGCTGAGCAAGATATGTGGCTGACCTGTATAAAAATAGAATATGACAGATGATATGCATCCATGTTTTATGGCTATATGTAAGTTATGTATTATTTTTATCTATGGTAAGACACATATTTTGAAGTAAGCATCCACAATCTTAGTATCCAACCTGGTTCCTTTCTAAAGTTTAAGTAATAATAACAATATTTCTTAAAAGCTGATTATTTAAATAATTTTAAGGCTTTTCAACATATAATAAAGCTGTGTTTTGTAGCATTACGGAGTATGTTTTATTTACAATAATGTAATTTTATCTGAATAAGAATAAATATTTTTCTGTGATATAAATGAAGTATTTGTTTAAATGAATAAAAATAATTTTACACAAAGTAATGTATTTGTTTCATTAAAGTTCTTCTATTCTACATTTTGCAGGCTGACAATGGTAATAGATTGATTTCTATAATAGAAAAAAATTACTATTGAATTTCGTATCAAAAAATTTGTATTTGCTATTTTAACCGTTTTAGTGCCATGGGTTTTTACTCATATATATACTTAAAAATGCCAAACAAATCTTGTTTTTGATGTCATTTACCCTTGTCTCGAAAAAAAACTATCTTCCAAAAATTATCCAATTTTAATAATTTTTTGGTGTTTTCTTAATAAAAACTTGTACAGGGATAATAATATTAAGAAATATAATAAATTATAAAGAAAAAAGATAATAAAATACAAAGAAAATTATGAAAATATATATTGTGAACAAAAATTATAACAAAAACTGAAATCAAGGTCACATCGTATTTTCGCAGTCCGGTACATCCTCTGTATCAGCAAAATAATTGTTATCGTCACTATTATCACTATCACTCAAAATTTGCATTACGCCAAATTGTGAGCGCACCACAATGTCACTCGCACTATCACTTTCTTCACAACTTGAAAAACGATCATTTTCTTTTGATTTATTTTCATATTCCGACTTTATGGGTTAAAAATGTTCTTTTCCTGGATCCTTTTTATATTGTAATTACTAATAATATTATAATTTGAACTTTATGTAACACATAGAAAGATAAAATAATAGCGATGCATGCGGGCGACCTCCCTTACCACGCGCTAAACAGCAACTGATTTTGCGAGCGCCTTTGCGCTCTTGGCAAATTTAGTCAGTATACGCACGTGTGATGGCGCTCGTCGGAACTCAAACGGTTAAAATAATTTTACATTTTTATAATTTAGACAAGCAATAATAGTTTAATATAACACTTTTTGTTAAATGCAAAATACAGTAATACCAAATACAGCAAATGTTACATAATAAGTGGGACTGGTAAGTATGTAAATATGGCATGGTATGTAACTTTTTGACTTAAGGTTTCCATATCTAATGAAATTAAGGGTTACATTTCTCGACTTGCTGTCATTATGAGTTTCTCATTAGAATCCATTTCTTCTAAAATATGAAATCCACTCTATATTCATTTCAAGATTCTCAATTTACAAACGGTCATAAGTTTTTACAGTGGCACTGATTTAGAATCTTGGTCTATAATAGCATTTTATTGATGATTTTCAATGAAGACGTCTAATGTAATCATGTGTGTATCATACGATTCCCATGTATCCATGGGCATCTCTGTCGACCTCTAAATTGATCATAAAATGCAGGATAATGAAAAAAAAATAAAATACATATGACAAGCAAAAAAGGGTGGAAAATTGTAGTAAGACTTTAAAAAAGTTTATGACAACACGATATTTAAAAATATAAGAGCCAAATGCGACACTGTATTAAATGTTTTGTTAACATGAAATTAAAATTGTAAAAATCTGGGGTTAGGTTATCTATGTGAACTTTCCAATGAATTTTATAATTATACTAATATTAAAAGAAATATTCAGTTAAGTTTGTAAAAAATATGAAACATGAAAGGAAATAAAGCAAATTTCAAAATGGATTTATTATAGAAGCCATTGACTGACAAGTCTACATTTTCATTTAACCCTTTCGTGAGCATAGGCAAAATATTCGCTACCATACATTTTCAAATCTAGCACCAAGACATAAACCTATCTTTTGTGAATTAGTTGAACATATTTCCAAATCGTTCATCTATATTTCGTAAAATCAATTTGGCGTTTTGTCACCGACTTGTAATTGCGAAGGTTATTTGCACTTGAATCTTCTAAAAATCCTGTTCAATTTTCAAAACTGTCGATTAAAAAGTAAATGATTGTATTTTTTCCCAGTAATTATGAATTTACCCATTATTATCAATATACCCCTTTTGGGTTTGTATAGTATTTCAATAAAGATTACTAGCTATGAAATATGTAGTGTCAAAATAGTTGCCAATGCCTAAATAAGCATCCTCATTTTTAGACATTGTATCAGAACAAACGCTAAATTCGAAAGAAATAGTAATATAGAGTTCATCAATGTACCAGACAAGTTAGATTCGGAAAACAGTCTAGAGTCTAGAAAACCTAAAAACCTAGTCTACCTAGTAGACTAATAATAAACTTCCTGACATTTGTAATTCTATAAATATAGATAATAATTTTAACCACGACAATAATATTTGGCCCTTTCGAGATGAAGAGCCTTTCAAAAAATTGGCACTGACAAGAAAAAGTCATTAATAAAATGCAAATTAACACTGAGCATCAGTGATTTTATGTAAACACAATATTGATTCAAATGATGACCAATTGGATTATGATGACGATGAACCTTCTATTTGCCACAACTAGATCGTTTCAACAAGATTAAGTCAGCAAACGATTTTAATTCTAATAGATTTTTTAATGATGGAGTTTATAAGATCATAGCTAGCCAAACAAATACTTATGAAAGACAGAAAAAAATGTGAACAGTGGGATCTTCCCAGAAATAAAAACTTATGAGACTACATTCCTTATATCAAGACACAATATTGGTCTTCAAACACATTCTACCATTTAGAAATTGTTATGGAAGTAATATTGTCGAAAATGTGCACTAATGGAGCGTCTTCATCTAAACAATAATTCGAAATCGCCAAAAATTGATAATCACAATTTGACAAACTATATAAATTGTGACTGATTATAAACATTTTGAACAAAACACTTTTTAAAAATGAATCGTTTGCAAGTTGTAATCAGTTGATAAAATTTAAGGGAAGATCATCTTTGAGGCAATTTTTGCCATGAAAGCCATAAAAGCCACGTCAAATGTTGATTCCTTCTCTGGATTTTTATACTAGTGTGAAATATAAATAAGTTTAGGTCCAAATATTCTTCTGCATCTTACAGAAGATATTTGATAAAAAGAATGTCTTGTGAGAGTCAATCATTTTTTTACTTCTCTTGTATTGAAGGACGAGCTTTATATACATGGAATTTACAATACACACACAGTAAGAGCATTTTGTGTGAGTCTTCAAATGATGATGAAGTGAAAGAATGCAATTGCAAGGTACAACAACATTTTTTTTACTACTGCTTCTGTTCTGTGGAATATCATGATGACAGCTGTTGGTTGTTGGAAAACAAATTAAAAAAGATGGTACAGAAGTTCTAATAAAATAAACACTATTGATAGCTGAATACATCAAGAGCCACCCTCTTGATGTATTGTTGATCAATTTGATTAAATCAGATCCACTTAGAAATTAGGGTGTTGGAGTAATAAATGGTAGATGAGGCTTTTCTCCTTCCTTTTAGAAGCTTCTGCAGTGAATGCATTTGTTTTATGTAAGGCTGTCCACGAAGACAAGAAAATCAATCTATTGATGTTACATGAGAGATTGGGATATGGCCTGATATATAAAGAAATGAGATATACTTAATTTGGTAATAACTGGCCAGAGGAATTGCCATCTTTCAGAAGTTGCAAATTGTGCAGCTATCGAACAAGGAATAAGAGGTCTCAAATAAGATGATCCAGACGTTTAGTAGTTTTATGCTCAGTACCTCGTTTTGCTAAATTTCATCAACCATCTTAAATTGAGCTTATAAATAGGTATTGTTATCCAGATAGTAGTTGATCTGTCATGATTATAGTTGATCTCAATTCTAAAATGCAAAATTGTATGGTTTTGATTATAGTAACTAAGTTAATCTCAGTCTTAATATTTTTTGTGTTAAATGTGCTAAATGGTATGGCTTTGTTTGATCTTTGAAGTTACTATGTTTAAAGAAGTTTACCATTGTCATTCTATTTGTATGTAATAAAAAGTTTTCTGAAACTTTCTTGATTTATAATACTCTGGGTATAATACATTTCTTGGCCAAGAAATTAATGATGATTGCAATCAATAATAGACTATTGTACACGATATAATTATTAAAATTATTTGAAGATATAACAATAAATTATTAAAATTAATGGTGTTTATTTAAATGATAATTAGAAAGTGTCAAAAGGAGATGATCCAGAATTTGACTAAACTAATTATAGAATTGCAAGTGACCGTAAGTATTTAGCAGTTGTCAGTATTTTTCCAAATTGCAATTAGTCACATCAGCATTGGCAACATAAATACCATAATCACTAAATGATGACTATTTGGCCACACTAAAAAAAAAGATCATTGGTAAACAGTAACATTTTTACAGTAAAATATTATATTACAGTATATTAAGTACTATAATATATTTTTCAGAATTCAGCATTTATCAATATTCTATATAATGCCCTTAAATACAGGATACAAATTTTCATTCAGAGTGTTTAGCCCACGAAAGACAAAATTTTAACGTAACGACAACAAAGTAAGAACGTTTTTATTGAGAACAAAATATTAAGAACAAAACCTTTGAAAGAATTTAAAATTTCAATTGCTTAAATAAAGCTCTTTAATCTTCAATTTTACATGTAAATACCTCAGGTGAGAATTGGCATGTCGCAAAATACTCAAAAATTGTTTGGTGTGTACCTCTTACGAAGAGTGTCATGGCAGGTATTTCAATATGAAATAGAGGTACATTCACAATTTTTCGTTATTAAGAACTGTCACAAAATATTATGGAAAAAAATGTAATGATATATTCTCAAATTTTTCAATAATGGCAGTATTTTATTAGAACCCAAAAACTAGAATTCAGAAATAGATGTCAGAAACTAGAATTCTGTTAAAATTATTTCAGTTACTTCGCATCAACAATTTCAAGAGATAACTACGGAATTGTACTTATATATAACTATGGCAAGTGTTTGAACTATGGCAAGTTAGGAGAACATATTACAAGAGTGAAGTTTTCTCTCATTTCTATACATAAATATTGACATTGTTTGTGAAGGTTAATTTGAAAGCTACTGTGAAAATGTTTATTGTTTATTCTACTGTTGTTTACGTAAATTAACAAAAAAAATAAAGATATTTATGTACATTGCTATTTTATGTACATAAATATCTTTATTTTTTTTCTATATGCAATAGCCAAAATAAAAAATAGGCAAATTTTATATTCATTATCAGTATAAAACCGATGTGGTTCTTCCCGGCGAAGGTGCTAGTGAAGAGCTGATGGTTCTGCAAAATGTTTTACTTTACGTAAACAACCTTTAAATTAAATATTGGTAGACCGCTCCATCTCCGTATCACCTCCGCCTCTTCTGCTTCTCTCAATTTTATCAGTCCAGTGTTACTGTGTATGTAGTGTACATGTATATGTAGACAAATTTTCTTCCCATCATGTTGATCCCAATCCGTTTTTTATTTCGATCAAAACAGTCAATGGACAAATGCTGGAAATTTGTTACTATGGATAAAATTCATTTTAAATATATTTTGACTATTATTGAATTACTAGTCTTACTATTGCCTGTGGGTAAAAATGATTTTGAAAATAAAATCTCAAATTGGTTCCAAAATCGGTGACGGTTCTGGCAGGTTGGTGCAATGAATGTAACAGGTTTAACTTATTTATATTATAAAAATATTTTCAACAGGAAGTAAGGAAAAATTATCAGTTAATGGACGACAAAGACGTGGTTAGCCATTGACTGGATATCTTGCTAACAATTGGGTAACAAAAAGATTGTATTGTAATATATTTCTTTATTGTATTTATTAAAGGTGAAGAAAAAAAATTATATATTTTGATACCATGTAAAAAAGAAAAAACAAATATTTTTACCTAAATGTTTTTCTCATTAACAATAATTAAAAAAATTTTCTAAGTATTAGTAGAACTCGCACAACGTGGGTTCTGTACACGTTTAGCACTTATAAACATTTATTTCTTTTAAAATATTTACATATATTAACTTTAATATATTACTTGATATATTTTTTGGAAAACATTGGTTTGTTCAATAGTTTCGAAGAGAATGCCCGATTTTTACATATTTTTAGTATCCTCGTAACAAGTCCTTTGAAAGATACAAAAATTAAAAAAAATTTTTGGACACATTTAATACCTTTTAATTCTCTTTTAAAAAAGTTCGCTATATTTTAAAAGTGCAAAATATGTGTAATATATATATTTAACATTTCTTCAACAAATAATCAGTGGGTTTGTAGTCTCTTTTTATTTTACTGCAAACTTTCTGTTGTAACAGCTAATCATCAGGTTTTGATACCAGCTCTTCCGTTCTGTAGGTCAATTGGTCCATTTCTTCATTTGCATTGCCATCTTCTCCACTTCTACTCTGGTTCTGTAAAATTAGCAATTAAACTTGCTTAAGGATTAACGTGACAAACACTGCATTGATTTTAAGTGTTTTTGAGGTTTTATTTACTTTTCATTAGTTTTACTCTGTATAAAATATATTGTGTAAATAAACAACACAAAGAGTAATCTTTGATGAATTAAAATTAATTTCTTATTGCCAACAATTTAACTTTTCCTCTATCCTAAAACCAATAATTTTTCCTTTATCCTAAAACGTTTTACTATTTTGGAAAAAGTTATCAATTAATTCTAAAACAAAATAATAGGTAATAAATAAGTCTATTAAATCCGAATAGAACACGCATTGCGAGGGTTCCGTACCCACTTAGGTACGTACAGTGAATTTTGATTATAACAACCTTTTTTCTTACAACCTTCCAGTCAGTATAACGTCACATGTATGTTCCTTAAATTTAAAGTACACTTTCATACAATTTTTTTTCGGTTATAGAAAATTCGGATATAAAGACGACTTCCGATATATCGACTCGTTTGGGTGACTAATTTATGACCAAGTTAAGACTCCGAACCAAAACACAAAAGATTCATTCAATAAGCTTTTGTTTACAATCAAACACACATTTTTGTAAGCATGGAGATTTACTGAAAATCCCGATATCCGTACTGGCAATTTTTTCCCCGTATAGGCAGGATTTTCGTGAACTTATTGCTTGTAACAAGTATTCCTTAACTAAATGGCAAGGACCAGTCATAAAGGAACTTTCTTAGCATTAAATGCGTTGCATTGAATCGTAATTATGGCACCATTAGACAAACGTAGACGTGCTGTACTATTGAAGAAAAACTGGCAATAATTACGAGACTGCAAAATGGTGAAAGCAATGTGGACTTGTCTAAAGAACTCAAAGTGTCACATTCTGAAATATTAAGCCATGCTGAAATATTAAGTGTTTTGAATCAAAATCCGTGAACATTAAAAATAAACCCAACTGAACAAGTTATGAAACCATACGTTTTGAATCAAAATCCCTGAAGATTAAAAAAAAAATCTAACTCATAAATTTATCAAACTCATGAAGTTATCGGTCTAACTCCACAAGTCATCGTAAGTGCGTTTCTGGTGTGGTTCAAAAATGAAAGAAGCCGAAACATACTTTTGAGCAGTCACCTTCTACAAGAAAAAGACAATTATTTTGCCAAACTCTTTGGAAAAAAGGAGTTAGAATGTTCTGAAAGCTATACTGATGTTGTTAAAGTTTGTGGAGAGCCGCCAGTCTATATAGCCGATACATTGACATATGGAATGAAACAGGTTTATTTTTCAAGTTAACCCCTGAGAAGACATTAAAATTGAAAAGCAAAAAATTCAGGGGTAGGAAACGAGAGTTAGGAGAGTAGGAAGAAAAAGTTTAATAACAGATAGAATATACGTATTGTAACCTCATGTGGAAAGCCTCAAGGTGAAGAAACCAAGATGTTTCAAAAATGTCAAAACTTTACCCGTTGATTAAGGAGCGAAGAAAAAGTTTGGATGATGTGAAAAGGTTTTGAAAGTGTTTTACATAAATGGGACTCTGAGCTAAGAAGTAACAAAAGATAATTTTTTTATCGACAATTGTCTAGCTCATCCTAAAATTGAGAATTTAACCAATATAAAACTGGCATTTTGACCACCAAACACCATGTCAGTGATTCAGCCTCTTAATCAAGAGATAATTAAAACCATTAAAAGCCATTAGAGAAAGATTCTAGTACAAAAAATGTTAAACCACAGTGAAAAAAATTCTACCCATTTTCAGTTAATCTTCTGAATGCCGCTCAAATGATTAGAACAAAAAAAATATTTTCTGCAAATTTTCGTTCATTACAACAACTGGTTATGATTCCGATGATAAATTGGACAATATACCATTGGCACAACTATCTACAATATCTTCAGAGAAAACAAGCATTGCAGATGGGAAACTTATGTTAATATTGATAATCAATTAGTCACTACTACTAACCTGAATAATGATGAAATTATTGAATGTGTAATTCCACCAAATGAATGTGTAATTACGCCACAAGACGATGAAGATGAAAAAGAAATCAAAAAACCACTTCCTACAATTGAGGATGCCTTGAGCGGTGTAACAGTACAGAAAAATTATTGTTTATTTTATGAAAAGCAAGAAGATTTAGATATTGAAGGGCTTTTTAAACAATAAAACTAAACATTTCTTTAAAAAATCATTGTAAAATTATTACATTTTTAAATTTTTTTAAAAATATGTTATAATTAAACACATTTATGTAAAAATGTAAGCTGTTTGCTTACTATTCTTTCATTGTTCGTGTTCTGACTTTTGATAATAGTAACGATATTGGCAGTTCCTTCCTCACTGTTATAACCAAAATTCACTGTACAAACTTTTACAAATATCAATATTATTCCTTATAAATATATTGCCTAGTATATTATTCATGTTGCATAGGTATAAAATATCTGGAAAAAAACACTAAGTTGTCATACTCCTAAATTTTATATTTCGCATTCCATATTTGTTGTTTAAATACGATATGATAAATATTAAACACGTACGTTTGCAACTTGTGGTTCGTAGATGATATTGTACTTCTCAACGATAAACCTACTGTCCATGATGTCAGATTAAAGCGATACCTCCATACAAGTAGGTTTGGAAATGAATTTGGAAAAACTAAGATTATGACCAATTGTACAAACACTACTATAAACATCAAAGTAAACCAAATGACTATAGACAGAGTAGAGAAGTATGTATAGTATATCTGGATAGGAAATCAAAATGATTAAAGACAACCAGATCAACTAAATTCATGTTTTACAATCATTTACAAAATGTTTTACATCAACCACTTGCTATAAACTTGAATTAGCTTTAAAAATGGATATCACTGCTGAACAAAATGTTCACATATGTGTCAGATGTATCCTGAGTTTTTTTTTATGAAACCAAAACTTGGGTTCTCACCAAAGAATCCATTACCAAACTGCGAGAGGCCCAAAGAATAAAAGACAGGAAAGGCAAAACCAACACATGGCTGAGACAAGAAAGTAAAATCACCAATGTCAAATGAATAGTAAAATTTAAATGGCAATGTGTTGACCATGTAAGATTGTTGTTGATTGAAGACCGTGGGGAAAAAACACCCTACAAGCAGGCCGCAAATGCTTTAGCATGATGATACGAAAAACTGGTCTGAAATGGATACGGGTGGCACAGGTGAGAAAAGAGTGATATAGACTAAAGGAGGCCTACACCGAAGTGGTAGACATTTTTTTCCAGTACATGTCTGTATTGAAAAAATTTCAGTCCTCCCCCCATATGCTCAGGAGCTTCTTTGAAATTTAATTATTAATTCATTTTAAATATCATTTTTCGGCCAAGAAACTCCATATTGTGCATAAATTTAAAATCTATCCTATTTGGTTTAGAAAATAGAAACCTCTAATAGAGAGATGAACAGATAGACAGCATTTCCATTTATAAATTCTGGGCGGGAAATCCTAATACACCCTCTATACTACTCGCAAAGTTACCTCGACGAAGCGTTAGTCAAAGTTGATCGCAGTCCGAAATACGTGAGAATACCTCGCGAGGAGTTTAGTAGCCGTGAGTCGCCTGCACACACCCACATGTAAACAGTAAGACATCTATCTACAAACTGAAGTACGCTGAGTAGTGTAGTGAGACACTTCGTGTAATTTCGCAAAGTCCTTTGACTCGGGCGCAAAAAACCGACAGCGATCGGAAATCATCCAAGGCGAGGCGAGGTTGCACAAAGTGAATCGAAGTACCTCTCTACACTATTCTCTTCGCCTAACTTTGATGAATTTCGTGAATAGTGTAGTGCAGGTTTAAAAAGAAAAGTGATTCAAATGTGCTGCAAATTTCAATATAGACTTATAGCACTACTACTTCATTCTAATAAAGTTTATTCAATTAGGAACAGATGCCCATTTGTTTAATACAGTTGCCAAACAATATGGAGTATCATATTATGGGATATGTGTCACAAATACTTTTAGAACCATACCTTTCATAACCTAAAAACATTTTCGTTAAATGATAACTTTAATCGCGTCAATTTTGGGCAAATTATTGCTATTTGCTTTTGTAAAACCTTCTTCCATCACAAATAATTATGGCTATCTTCTTATTATATCATAAAAACCTCAAAAATAAGTCAAAATGAACAAGAGACGAGTAAAAATTACAAAATCACGATATCAACAAAAAGTGGTCAGGCAAGATGTGATGTCATGCGTTATGATTGGTGTCCAACGTTACGTGATCAATGTCTTTAATTGCACATATTTATTTCTTAAAAATATGAAACGATCTTAGATATTTTAGTGATTAAACTTGATTTTTCTAATATGAAACCTCGATTGCGCTTTCATATTCACATAATTATTCGATGTTGGTCATATATTAGTATATTATGATCTGTTTAGTGTATTTTGACCTGATGAATTCTGATTGGCGGACAATTTGTGTTTCAGCATTTAGTTGCAAATTTTAAACCACAATTATTACTTTTGACGCACAATATTATATTAAATAAAACATTTATACAATAGGTATTGCAATCAAACATTGTTAATCATTAGTCTGAGTCCAAAAACAATGATATAGCTTAATAAAATTTTTTTATATACATTGCATATACCTATTGCGATGTAGTTTAGAGAGAATTAAGCTTAATATATTTCATACATTATTCTACTTGAAGTGTCTTGTAATTCTTCCTTGTCAAGTACTGTAACCAGTTCAAACCGTATTCTCTCAGACTGTCTTTTTAACCCAATATTTGATTTTGAGTGAATATACAGATAATGGGCAGCGATGGTCTATAGGAACACTCAGGAGTGGGCAGGGTATTAGGCGAGAGGGTGCACAAGTCGGCCCACACGATATTATAAAATAAATAAATTATTTGTATCTAATATAAAAGAGTGTAAAATAAATGGACTAAAAGACTGCACTTGCATTTTAGAATATCAGTCAAAGACACCGCTAGTCAAATAATAAACTTAAAATTGCAAAATTGTCTTTAATTGTCACAAAACTGTCAAATTGTCATTAATTTAGAATATTGAGTTTAAAAATATTCTAAGTAAATTATTATCGATTGCTTAGAAGTATTAAAAACTTAAAAAAAACTCTCACCTTCTTAGGATGAATAATCCTGTGTGCCAGTCTCAAGTGATCTCTCAAGAGCTCTATCTTTCTGTACCTAATAAGCAAAAAAATTCTGTACATACTACGAAGTTATTATGTACTAGCTTCTGCCAGTGACTATGTTCGTATATAATGTTAATACATGGACAGATTTCAATAACACTTACTGTGTTATGTCTATCAGAGCTGGTCAGAAAAAGGGTTAAAATATAAATTCTCTAACATTTGTTAACATTGTAGTAACATTTCTTCAGACTGCTAATTTGAAACAATATTATGTTTGGGTGGGCTAATATTTTCTCCTTTACTGTTTTATTGTATATACATAGGTCCTGAATTAATAAATGTGATAGAAAATCTAACAAATATAACCTTCTGTACACTTTTACCTAGAAAATATTAAGAGATTACATGTTTTGTAATTGTCTTTTAAAAAAAAATGTAACAATGAAATTATAAGTCATTGAGCATCTAACTAATGATGTACACACTGGCACAATTCTAACATGTGCAAATTTCACTGTTGTGGAACTCTAACTAAATTTATTGCTGACATGCACTATATGTGCATTATGTGTGTTATTATGTGTACAACTTTGCTTCTGTCATTTTTTTTCCAAAATTTGAGTCTTCATCATGAAAGACTGGGTATTCATTTATTATTCAAAGTATTGTCCATCGCTGGCCACTACCTTGTCCTATCTTTCAGGCAGCATACGAATTCCGTGTCGAAAAAACTAGTCATCTTTTAAGACGATCTACGAATCAATCCAATTTTTTTTAATTGAGCGTAAGTTCTGGTCAGCCAGGCCGTATGCCATTGATCAAAACAAGTGATAGCCAGAGGGAGCACCATCTGGAGAATATGACAGGTAGGGTAGGGGGCCGTTCAAGTATTACGTAAGCAGATTTATTACAATTATTTATCCCCCCATCCCCCTTGTCAGCAAAAGTAAGCAAAGCTCTTACCCCCTCCCCCAAGCTTAAGTAAACATTTTTAAATTAATGTATCGTTTTTTTTAATATTATAATTATAATGTTATAATTATAATTTAAAAAATAAGAAAATAGATTTAGGATAGAGATTATGTTTTACTGATACGGTATTCAACATAGAGTAAGGGACAAAACATTATAATCTTACGAACATTACAAACTTATTTTAAATTTCTGGTACACATATTAAATTCAAATTAACAGTCTTTAGTCCATGAAACCAGAATTCATGATTCTAAGTTTTCGATGACATTGGATTGCTTGGATTGCTGCTCAGTGTTGTAAGTCTGCTCACTTTCATCCGATTTTGGAATGTCTACGTTGTTCTCATCGAGCCATTCAACATCATGGTGCTCTAAATTTTGAATAATGCACATCAGTTCATTAGCACGATGAGCAGCGACTCTTACAGGTCTAACTTTCCTATCAGTGTGCGTGTTTACTTTTTTATGGATCTTTTCGATGTGACGATTTAGTGACTTAACGGAAACATGATAAAGATCACACATTTTGCATGTTCGACTTGATAGCCTCAATTTTACCGTCGGACAAAAATAATCATAGGGCATTTGCAGGAAATCTTTGAGTGAAGCACTTAAGCGTAGAGCTAAATTGACTGGAAGATTAAGAAATTGCCCTCCTTCATCCAAAACCAAGTCATCAACTGTTTGTTTTACTTTTACAGGTGGTGGAAGAAACCTGTTGTCTAGTAATCTAAATAGGCCACTTCTTGGATGACAGCATTCTGTATTTCTACATTTTACAATTTGAAGCAAGTATTGGCTTTCACGCACATGTTCTGAATACCATTTAATGTCTGGAAAATCAGGAAGATCTTGTTCACCTGCCCCAACATATTTTGCAGTAACATTATAGCCATCAATTTCCATTGAACTCCATACTTCAGCTAATACATTTCCTGCAATTTCGAAATTAGATCTTTCTAAATGTTCATCAATTGTAACGCCACGTTCATCCAAATGAGACCCAAAATGGTCATGAGGCAATATTAAACCAGCCAGTTCCCGACTAAGAGGAGCCATTCTGCGCTCTACTCTGTTATACGCACTTCTTCCAGGAGCATTGGTAGCTAAAACAATGCATCGAGATCATGTCGCTTAAAGTGTTGTATAGCAAACCCTATGACTTTTTGATAAGGCGGATTTTCATCTGGCCCTCCATCAACCGTCATGATTATCACTGGTTTTACTAGTCCATGGTCAGTTTTATATATATATATATATATATATATATATATATATATATATATATATATATATATATATATATATATATATATAACGTATTGTTTCAAACTCGGCTATTTTTATTTTTTTTGTTTAATTGTTTAAACATTGAAAATTAAATTAAAAAATTATTTTTTTTAAATAATTGACTTATATATATTCTAAATAATAGCTCTACATAATTTTCCAATATTTAGTTTAAATTAATCCATAAAATAACTAATAATAAAAAAAAACAATAAAAAATCGAATCTTCCTCAAACAATACGTTAGATTCGTCACTCACCTTGGAAAAAAAGTAGTAGATTGGATTTATTCTTAGTCGCCGCTTGCAATTCTTCTTCAATTCTCTTAGATACAATAATATCTAGTTCCTTGTCGGACTTTGCTTGTAATTTATAATTTCGCCACACTTCGTTAACTAACTTTTGTACATTTTGTACATTCGTACTTGATTTCGAGATTTTTTAAAACTTTCAAACAATTTTTGGTATAACTTGGATTTGTCTATTTGAAACGACATCTTATTTAAACATTAAACTTTGGCTAATGGAATCAACGGTAACACAAATGTTAACGTGCTTTGCTATGCTTACAATACCTCTACTTGCTATAGTATCCAAACGAAATAATACATTGACAGAGGAAATTTAGACAAGTGAATAGCGTGTGGTAATTCCCCTACTCGGTTCTAAAGCGAGTGCCTAAACGTATGCATTATTTGCAGGAATCCCCAAAAATGCGTTTCGTTTTCAAGCAAAGACAATATGAGGGTTGCCATTCGTGTAAACAAGTAAATAACTGCTGATGACGTAATCATCATCTAGACTCACCTACCCCCCATATCATCCAAAATAAGCAAAGCAAAGACCTCCCCCCCCCCCTCCCCATAGTGCTCACGTAATACTTGAATGGCCCCTAGGCCTTCCCATTTCAATATTTTCAAATATGTCTTGACCACTTGCACAACATGGGATCAAACATTGTCATGCTGCAAAATCACTTCATTGTGTCTCTCGTTGTATTTGTCTTTTGATGCTCGGCTCTAATGCATGTTGCATTCAATACCGATCGCTTATGATTGTTTCAGTTGATTTTAACAGCTCATAATACAGTATGAGTCCCTCCAAATAGAGAGCATGACCGACCTTGGAACCGCGAATATTTAGTTTGGCCATCGATGTGGAAGTATGGCCAGGAACTTCTCGTGGTTTTCTGTGCTTGGAGTTATCACAATAAACCCATTTTTCATCATCAGTCACAATGCGACGCAGAAATCTTTTCTGTCTTTGCCTATCAAGTAGCTGTTAACAAGCAAACAAACAATCAACATCTCTTGGCTTCAACTCGTACGGTACTCAATTTCCTTGGTTCTGGATCATTTCATGGCTTTGAAGCACTTTGAAATAGCTTGGTGAATCACTCCCAATCAACGTGGCAATTCTTCTTGATTTTGACACAAGTATTCATCAAATAATGCCTCCAGTTCTGCATCTTCGAAAACCTTTCTCTCTTCCACCCTCCTCTCTACTGATCTTCAATGTCGAAATCGCCATTCTTGAAGCGCTGAAACCACTCATGACATGTTTTTTTACAAATAGTAGCCTCACCATAAATATTTGAAAGCCTTCAATGAGTCTCAGAAGCATATTTCTTCATATTGAAACAGAAAATGAAAACTTCCTGCAAATGATGAGAATTTGGCTTGTACACTGACACTTCGAGAAAAACTTTATGATGCAGACACAAATAGATTAATATATTAGGTTATATTGACGGATATCCAAGTTTGTAGGAGGTCTATGATCTATTTGTTTCGACCAGGACTTACCGCTTAAGCCATCTATAGGAAAATGGCAGAAGCAAAGTTGCAAACCTATTATAATGAAATTAAAAGGAAAATTATGACACCTAAGTAGGCTCTATTTGTTTAACAACAATAGTTGACCAACTTATGACATGTAGCAGTAGGATGTTTAAAAAGTTCATAGAAACTCCATACAAATGACTGAAAGCAATAACCTTATATTTGAAAAGTATATTTATTGTGTCTGTAAAAGATATACTAGACAATATAGTTGCACGGTAAGAAATAATAATATATTATAAATAAACTAAATAGAAATACTAAATGTGCTTAAATATTTATATGCATCTAAGTGCGGACCCGAGTTATCGAGTTCTACACGTATTTGAGAAGTTTATTTAATCTTATTTCAGTTGTAAAAATCTGTTTAAAAATGTTATGGATAACTAACGTTATTAGCTTAACTACCATAATAATTTTAACACAATCTTCTAAATATATAAAATAAAAGCAATATAAAAGGAAACTGACCTCTCAGGGCAGATACTGCATAGATATGGTTTTTCACCACTGTGCACCAGCTGATGGGCCTTGAGCGAGTGCTTCTGCAAGAACCGCTTTTCGCAAATGTGACAACTATGTGGTTTTACACCTAAAGTTTATGACTCAAATTGTATTCTCGTGAAATTTAGCATATTTAGAGGATAAATATGTCATTTATATTTGTTTATACTTGTACTGGCAACACCATAGGGCCTTGCTCAAAGATAAAATTTATTTTACATCAATCTCAGTAAACAAATGGAGAACTGTCACAATCTGTAATTATGAAATAAACTGATATGGTAACAGAATAATAGGCACTTTAATAAGGCTGTCATTTTTATTAATTAGTTCTTCTTTATTAGTTCTTCTTATTAGACAACAAAGCTATTATTAGAGTTTTTGAGCGTCATGTTCTATCAGTTACAAGTTAGATAAGATTTATCTTTAAAATTGGTTTACTCGTATGTGACAATAATGTATATAACTATTTTCAGAAAAAGTAAAAACATATAAAAGAAAATTTGATTATATAAAAGATATTGTATGTGATTCTGGGGACAAAATGCTTTTCAACAGTTAGTAAATAAAATTGATAGAAATACTACAACTCATTTTTTAAATCAGTAATAACAAAAACAAGCAACATCTACAAGAAACATCTCTCAATAAGTGTACAGATGTAAATTTGTTTATTTGCGTGAATGTTTGCAGTCTTGCGTGAATATTTATACTTCCGCTAAGAAATATAGAAATTATCAACTTATCATGAATTAAGTATGAAAAAAATGAGGATATTGAAACAGATGGTTTTAGTTTACATAATATTTTGTGATGACAGACAAACGCAAATTAAAACAGTGAAACCTATAGTTTACTTCCTTTGGATATATTGGGAAACTTAAAAATGCCAAAATAAGAAGATTTAAATGTGTGGTCTGATGAAAGTTTCGTTTGGCGAAGTTGAGACAATGTGTGAATCACACCAATAAAAATGTGACACAGCATAATTCAGTACTAAATCAATTAACTTTGTATTATGTCACAAACATGATTAGATGACTATGCATCAAGAATAGCAGATTATCCAAGGTACAATAGCAAAGAATAACCAGTAGAATCTGAGCTGTCAAACAACGTAACCATAGCCAGGGTGGGTTTACTTCATACAAATATTTCGATTGGAACGCGAATGTCCTATCTCTTTCGCACACACAATATATATCTATTTATATAACATAATTCTATAGTAAAATACAAAATTTTGTTAACGCTATATAATCAAAGAAAAAAAAGACTATGATACGAAATTTAAAATCGTTGACTTTATTTGAATTGGTTTGTCAAACCGCAAATTTGTAATTTAACATTATTTTATAGTACAACTTTACATTTGGTTATAATATCTGTAATATTTGTTGTATTTGTTACATTTGTTCGTAATAAGAGGAAATTATTTTAAAAATCCTTCTTGTATATTGGGTTGTAGCAGTAAACATTTTATGGTAAGTTGAAACTTATTAATTTGAAAGTAGCATCGAATCAATTATACATTTTCTTGTTAATATTGTTCAAACTCATCATCAAAATTACATTCCCATTTTAATAATCAACAACACAGAAGTTGCTAATAAATTAATTTTCTTTTTAGACAAGTGGATTGAAGAAGTTACGGCATGTGGAGAATAGTAGACCTAGCCCCCGGCACTCTCAAAAAAAACATCACCATCATACGGCCCGACACCTAATAAAGGCTAAATATTAATAAAATTATCATTTAGTAAGTTTACTTATGAATTTTTTAAGTTGGAAGCTTTCTCTTTGCGAATCAATTAATTTTATAGTAATGTAAGTAAGTTACACTAGACGGTTAGCTTAAGATTATATAGATAGCCCACTGATTTCTAAAGAAAAATACTTTCTATACTGTATGTAATTGTGATGAAGCAATTATTACAAACCAAAAAAGAATCCATTTATAAATTTACAATATTATATATGTACATTGTTGGTTATATAATTTGTTCTTTTATTTGCAGTAAAATAACCAAAACAGAAAGTGGTACGAAAATTGACCGAAGAGAGATTAAATGTTTTTTTTTCTCTAAAGTCATTGGAGGGTTTAAGTAATTTAGAGAATATTTGTTAAAAGGTAATTACTGAATCAGAACTTGAAGAAGAAATGGCACAGATTTAGTATGGATACAAAGTTGTTTGTCAATATTTAAGAATAGCTCAGAATTACAAGTTCCTACAAAAGTTGTTCGCTGTACCATTGACAGGTATATTGCATTCGCTTTCAAAATTTGCCAAATTTGTTAATTTATACCAAATACTGCATGAAGATTGTGAAAATGAGATTTTTAGTAATAATGCTAACATATAATATACAACAACTATGAGCATATTGATTTAAAAGATAAAAATAAGTTGTTACTGCATCCAAGTGATTTATTCAGAAAATAATTTTCAACAAAATAATTTATATAATACGTAGATAGATTTGTTTTTTAGAAATTTTTGTAATTGTGTAAACAATGCAGGAATAATTATGACATTCTTATATTCTATTTTTTTGTATTTGATTCTTTATTAAGTGTTGTCGACTATTTACATTGGGGATATTAAACTGAATGTGTAAGATAGATTAAGTAGGATATAGAAATTGGCAAATAAATTATAATGAGAACAAAAATCTTTTAAATCAACAATTATGCCAGAACCGTAACCTTTTTATTTTTTTTTATTCAGCACATAGTTTCAATTTCTTTGAAATAGTTAAAAAAATAGAAATTATCCCCCTGATTTAGCATTTTCTTACATTTAGTAGCACAAAACTGAAGTGTAATTGCCACGATAACAGCATTTTTTCTCTTCGTAAAGTATAATTTCCATAGTGAATATATTTTATTCATTTCATAGATTAATTTTTAAATTCAAAATAGTAGGAAGGGCAATCATTTTGTTTTACTAAGATATAGAATAAAACTGTAAGATATAGAATGTTGATATTTTTTCACTATAAAGGTTATGAATTACTTATACGAATAATGTAAACGTCGAATTAAATGAATGAATCGATGTTAAAAACTCTTAGAGTTATATAATACAGTAAACAGTAAAAGGAGAGTTAACAGTTTATTTAATGAAAATTCGTATTAAAATTGAAAGTATTAGTATATTATTTTAATGATTGAAGCTAGTTAAATTCATCTTGATATGTAAAATCGGCAATCGTTTGTAAAATAGAAATGTTCATTCAATGTGTTTGTATGTGGCCACAAGTTTTTTGTTGGCTCTTTTTAGTTATGTCGCTCGAACTGATTTTTTTCTAATAAAATTTTTTAATTTCAGAATTGTTGTTTCAATTGTAAAATGTAAGAAAAGTACACCTGTCAAAAATACTCTAATGAAGTTGCAGCGAGTGCTCAGCAAATGGGCACTAGGGGACTGGCCGATAGGGGAATATAGAAACTTAGTACTTGAAAACGCGAAAGTGCTATCTCGCTTGCACAATTGCTTGAAGTTGACCATCTATTTAGTATATGATCTGTGACTGTAGCAATGGTATTAAATGCTGTAGTCATTTTTTTTTACTTCAGTTGGCTTGCCAGTAACTTTACAGTGTTTACCTCCGGAAATACCTTTCTAACTAAAAACAATAGGTACCATTTGTTGAATTTGTTTGTAATTTGTTTGGTTTTTACGTTACGGTTATGGTTTTTTGTTTAAACTTTTTGGTGGCAAAACAGAATGGATTTCTAAGCTTGAAAGCTTATTGTTTTGTTTCCTTTTAAATGAAATATACAAACTTCATTTTTGTCTCTTGAAGTATGAAATTATAAGTACATCTAGTCACGAAAGTTTTCTATCAGAAAGTTATAGATTAGATTACGTCGTTTCAAGCAGCCGATTTATAGGGTGAAGGCAAGCTAGCACTTCTCCGTTTTCGGCTATATTCCGAATAAAACAATCCTGTGTATTATTCCGAGTGCATCATATACCACATATACTAGTGATGACAGAACTATAACGTAACAGGTATGGATAACATAATATCAATTGGAAAGAATATATTATGTTATTGCGATTTACATATACTATGTTATTAAAGAACGTTATGCTCGGCTAACATGTTAAAATATTATGTTACAGTGGTATTGTCAAGCAACGCTCGTACAATGGCTGTCACTCACTGAGTAAAGAGAGAGCGAGACAGTATGTTATCGCATTGCCCTTCGTTTCATATTTACCGAACATCACCGAATGACACCGAAAGATTAATAATCTGTTATTAGAATGTTAAAATTCATACCTGTTATGTGATTCATACCTATTACCGATTGGAATGAACGCATTATATTATTAAGAACATTACGCTTGGTAAAATATTAAAATATTATATTGCTTTATTGTTAGGCAGCGGCCATCACACGTCGTCTGAATAAAAAGAGCAAGAAATAGCGCGTTCCTTTTCTTAATGCAATTCATTATTTTATATATTTATTTGTTTTATGCTTTATTCTTTTGTTTCGTATGGACGGAACTTTACCGAATGACATGGAATTTTTACCGAAAGATAATAAATAATTAATTACTATAAAGTTCAAATCTATACTTGTTATTTGAATTTTGTTTATGTTATATTCATTCAGTCTTCACTGTTGATCGCTAACTAACTGCAATTTCTATGCATTATTGCTTCATCTTGTTCAAATTATGGAACTAGGAAAATACTATGTTCGAAATGTAATTTTTCACTTCCTGACTTTCTTTTAACATAAATTAGTCAAATGTAGATTGAAACCGTTCACAAAAAACTTACCTATATTCTATAAAAAAACAAATTAAAATTGAATTAGCGTTTCTCCAGTAGTATTTAATATAGATAGCGATTATAGTACGCATGTACTATACATATTTTGTATACACACGCAGAAGGAAAATTAATTTCATGGAACATATCGTTTAAGAATGTATTCAACAAATGTTATTCTCAATAATGTCCAATAACATGTTATTTTTTAACAGGTACGATACTATGTTATTGAATAATGATGTTATTCATTATAATAGATATGGGGAAATAACAGTTATTTCCATCTCTAACACATACAGAATCACTTTGTTACAATAACGATCTGTCCTGTCATTCAGAATAAACAAACTAAAAACAGAGTAAAAATATGTAGTTTTCCATGTTATAAATAGACCTATTATATTTTGTCAGTGAATTTAACTTTCTGAATGATTTGTCTTTCTTAAATATTCACTAAAAAAAAATATATCACCTTAAATATACATTAAGAAAGAGTAAGACCTTTCATTTAATAACCAATAAACTGTGAAATTTCCATTGGTGACAAACTGCATTTGCTCTGATTTTAGTAATTTGACAAATTTTGATAAACCGTATTGATAAAAATATTAATGCAAAAGGCAGATGTAGTGATTCACAATGTTGTTTGATTCACAATTTAACACCACTTGCATTAATATATGTGCTCACATGGTTTTTTTTTGGTCTTCAGTCATTGAAAATGTACTAGCAAGAAAGTGAAGCAAGACGCATAAAATTGGCAAAAATTGGTAAGAATTTTGATAAAAGTCTTCTGGTAAAAAAAATTAAAACATTCTTCGTGTATGTAAATTATACACACATTTGTTTGTATATAATTTTTTACATGTGCCTCCCTAGCTCTACCCAAAAAGCACATCTCTATTTTATAGAATAATTTTATTATGTTTTAGTTTACTTTTTGTAAAAAAAAAGAGAAAGATCATTAAAGTTCGAAACATTTGCGGTAATGAAAAAACATCTTCTCTTTATACAAATTTTCGTAACGTGAAGACATTTTTTCCTTTTTTAAATTATAGAATCTATTTTGAATAATTGGCTATATTATTAAAATTAGGCGAGTTCATATTTTTATTATTATTTACTGATATGTCCAAAGTATTCTATTTTATATTAATAAATGTTGCTAGGTTAACTAAGTTCATTAGAGTGCATCTTTTAAAGTAATTGGAAATATAATATATTGCGTTTGAATGATCTTCAAATGAAATCATACCTGGGTAATAAAAATCTAACCATACCAATTGAAGGTCAATGTAAATAAATACACACCAGCGTGTGACATCAAGTGATTACGAAAAGTGTCCAGCCTTTTCACACTCCGTCCACATTCGTCACACATAAATGGCTTCCTGGAACGCTGAACCTTTTTGTGTGTCTGCAAAGTACGAATTTCTGAATGTAATCACAATATATTCATAAATGTAGATTATATAATTCAATACCATCGCTGTTTATCTCAATTGGAATATGATTATAGATATCCTAACGTATATATATATATATATATATATGTGTGTATATATATATATATATATATATATGTATATATGTATATATGTATATATATATATATATATATATTTATATATATATATATATATATATATATTGGGTGATAATGCGAGTAAATGACTAAAAAATTACTAACTCCCATATGTATTGAAATATAAAAAATTTTTTGAAGTATGAACAACCTTTTTAAAGCATAAGCTGTTATTTTTATGTAAACTTTGAAGCATATATTTAAAATTTTGATAACAATTGGTACCTATTCCTTACATTGGAAAATTATCAGTGTAACACCTATACTTAAGGGTGGCATGGGGTCAGATGTAAATAATTTCAGACCGATCGCTATCCTCTTCACCGGCCAAATTATTTGACTTTGTTTTACATTTCAACATCAATTCGAGCTATAGAGGTCAAATCTGTGAATGAGCAGCATGGGTTTCGAGTCAGACGTTCAGTGTTCACGAACCTCGTATGTTTCCTTGACTAAGTTGCTTATCACGTTGCCCTTGGATTTCAGGTAGATGTTGCAAATTTTAACTACCAGAAAGCTTTCGCTTGTGTAGACTACAATACTTTTATTAAATCACCTCAGCAAGGCCGGGTTCTCTGTCACTTTTACGATTTTTCTCTTTATATCTTACGGATAGAAAGCAATATGTACGAGTGTGTAACTTTATATCCGAGACTTACTTTACATGAATAGGAATGAATCAAGATTCGAATCTCTGGCCTATATTTTCACTATTCTGGCAAATGAAACGATTTCGTGGTAAAGACTGTGCATTGTTTGTTATTAAGCATGTTCAAACAAGATGAAACTTTTTACAGTCATCAACAATGCAGCAGATGGGGAATGGTTGCAGCGTGACAGCAACAACATTGTTGAGTGGAGCACAGCAAGCAGCATGTTGTTTAAATGAAAAATTATGATAAGGGAATCAGTTTATTCGCATAGTGGACAAAAAACGAAGAAAAGTATGCACACATGGCCAGTTTAACTAATTTTTTATCCTCTCCTGCTTCTCCTGCATACAGCAGACGTCTCTTTTCCGAGGCAGGAAATATTTATGAAGAAAAACGTAACAAATTTTTTCCAGAGAGAGCAGGGAGTCTACTTACCTTCATCATAATTTATCTCACATAAATTTTAAGTATTAATATTGTCCATTTGGTACATTCTTTTGTGGTTTAAGTTATGCTATATGCTATTAATTATTTTAATATAATGTTGATCTTATGGCTGAGATAAGCTCTTTTTTCTATGTAAATGGAATACTTTATTTTATTCTTATTTAAGTTACTTTAACTTTCATGTTATTAAGTCCCTCTGTCAATAATAGCCAATGTTGGTGTTTTATCCTTTTTTGACTAATGTATTAATGTTTAAGATTTACGTTTGTACTTAGTTTATTAATCACGTTAAGTACTCTCTACGTTAACATTTTATTACAAAGTAATATACAATTAAAAATTATAAAAGTATTTTTTATATGTGGGAATAATTCGGCAATTGAACCGAATATTCGGCCGAATACGAACATAGAAAAATATGCTAAACATGTTGAATATCAATATTTACCGAGTATTCGACCCATCTCTAATTTAAACTTTCCCTTAAATATGAAGATTCCACGTTACGAAAATTGCCTACAGATATACGTACGTACAAGTGAAACTGTAGACTTATTAAATAGACCATCTGAGGTAACCTAAACATAATTGTTTGTGTGTGAGTAATTGTACGATAGTGTAAGGTTAGTGGCTTTCAATAATATTGAAAAAGATGTCGATACCCTTTTTATAGTTGTAAGAGATTCTATTTTTAATTTGTTAATATAATAAACCCAAAACAGTTTTTAAATTTGAGCAACAAATATTTAAAAATTAAAAAAGTTAAATCAGATCAAACATAAATTAAAGGTTCACAAACTAAAGTATTCCATTTACATAGGGATTTTGTTAAATAAAATATTTTGAAAAAAAACTAAACTTATTTTATTAAAATAAGATTAATTTTAAAATTAAAAGCTAAAATATTTTAAAATAAAAAATTTAGAAAATTAAAATTAATTAGTATTGTAAATAAATTTGCAATGATTTAAAAAGTTATTTCTTTTAAAGAAAATTTAATTTATTGTATCTTGTGTATCAGAGTTTAATAAATATATAGTTTAAATATAAATATTCTAAAAATTTAAGAGTTAATTAATTTATTAGAAATTAATCCTTACTAAAAATATTTAGTTTGTTAAGAAATCAATTTTTATAATTTGTTATTACATTAAAAATTACTTTATAATTTAATATTTAAAATAAATTATATATTTTATGGGATAATTTAAAAAAAAATTATTAATAAATTATTTAATTTAAATTTAGTTATTTGTTTAATACTGTGTTTTAAAGATCATAAAATATTTAGCGTAATGGTTAAGATATATTATTAAGATTTTTAGGTTTTTAAAAAAAATTCTATATCAAGTTTCGATGAATTGTCTAAACGCATCAACTAAAAACATATATATAACCACAAAATATTTAAAAATGATATAACTACTGTATGTACAGAAGATGGACGAGCAGATATGATGAAATTATAAGATTCCTAGTTTGTTATGGAACTCTAATAAGAGCAAGACCTTAATTCCTATTGGTATAAAAAAGCATTTATCAATATTAAACCCAATTAATTACATCAACAAAATTATTGAAAAGAAAATTTAGCATTATCGTTACATAAAAACTCTGTAAATCATGATATTTTAAAGTATATCTTTATTTTACTTGTAATTAGGCAAATCATTCTGTAAAGTGTCATATATCAAAAACAGTAACTTCTTTGTGGCTTTCAGACAAAAAAATACAAAAAGTATGGTACCCATTTTTTAAAAATTCCCTGTGAAATGTGTATTTACTTGGATTATCTCGTTGTGTAGTGTCACAATCGAGAATGGAACAAATTATTATTGTTCTAAACACAATTGCCAAAAACAATGAACATAATTTTGACATAACAATAAGAGTGACTTGCACTGCGATAAATGGTTCTAAGGCTTTTTATTTTAACTTTTTAAGAATTATATGACATATAAAATTCTTATGATGTGGGTCATCCATATCTCAAAAATTGTTCCCGGACAACTTAAAATGGTTTAGGAGTTAATTTCTCATTATAAAGTAAGATTTATACAGCAAATCAGCCAAACATTTTTTATCCTGAAATGGAGGAAAAAAATCTGTTTTTGGAGTCACTCAGTCATATATACATATTTACAAATACTGAAAAAGTAGCTGGGAAGATACTCTACCTTAGGTCACACTAGCCACTAAGTTAGTAAATTCTGAAAAGAATAGAAACATGTTGTTTACGGCAATAAACCAGCACAAAAATTGTCGCAAAAAATTAGGAATACCAAATTTTAAAAGGATTTAGAACGCTGCAGATTGTTATTTATATATTATTCATGGCTACACATATTTCATTAGTGATCTGATAAGTGCACTTCAGAAAGTATGTTTCACTTAACAGCCTGATGGATGAGGTTCAAAGTAGTCAATGGCCAGAAAAAATCATATATTTTTCCAAGATCGAATAGTAATAAGTATATATGATATTATAATGGTATCGATCCTGAGATAATAGTGAAAAATATGATTAGTGTATATATTACCGAATATAGTTTTAAGTGATTTTCGTGTGTCTGATTTCCGCTTCCATTCGTGTCAAAAGATTTTCTCGATTCTGTCTTCTTTTTAACTGAAACAATATATTGGGTATCCAACGTGAGTACACAATAGATACATTTTTGTACAATACACTATCTAAATTTTCTATTCCACTGTAGGCACTGAATCTCTGACTATATGTGGTTACGAAGGTCCACCAATAAAAAGTAAAAAATATAAGTCTTTTATAACATTTTAGTTAGTCGTAATAAAATTTACGAGATACATCATCTCTAGAGTGATGAGTTTTTAAAGCCCTTAATCAGTACAGTAAAGAAATTACAAAGATGATATAAAGTCTGAAAAAAAAGCACAAAACAAATTGTATGAAAAAGAGGAAAGGCCATAATATAACCTGTTTAATCCTTTATCATTTAATGAACCAAAGTACATAGGTTGATGCGCTGATTTGTAATAAACCACCACAATTACATAAAATATTTAAGTAAGCTAAAAATGTGTATATGTGTGTCTATATATATATATATATATATATATATATATATAAATATATAAATATATATACATATATATATATATATATATATATATTTATAATTTTAGCAGTGTATTTCAAAACTGAGACGCACAGCAATAAGACAGAAAAAAATAAAGAATCTTTTAATGTTTTACATGTCTATTCTGAAACATTTTCCTTTTGGATTATCGACTATTGAAATTACAAAATTATTATCTGTTTATTAATTTTAATGTATTCCTGGAAAAATATTAGGTGTACAAATAAGTTTCAGTCATTTCACAAAAGTTGGCGCCACCAGTAAATCATGGTTAAAATTGTTGATGTAAAACGTATCATTGTAAGGTTGGACATCTGTCAGCAATATAACCTTAAAATATTAGAGATCCTTTATCAGCATAATATATTCTTTTGTATGAGAAAATGTCAAATTTTGAGGTGAGTAAGCGTCATTTGCGGGAACTTTTGATTTACTCCTTCAATTTGAAAAAAATCTGCAGTTGAGGCACATCGATTGCTTTAAGACCTATCTAACGACACGCCTGTGTGCGCTGGATTTTTTTCTATCCCTCAGTTACATGTATGGAGTACCACTCTTAATATTTTTTTTCATAATTCCATTACTTCATTGCATAGCGGCTCATAGAAGATACCTACCATCCACATTTCATCTATGTAGTGACTGTAAAATGGCTGTGACATAGGGACAGGACGAAATTATAAGGGTTCTGTTTTGGCCATTTGGCTATGGAACCCTAAGAAGCATAAAGTAAATAGTATTGAATAAAAAACATGGGTGAACCTAGCCATAAATTAGGTAATAATTGTAGAGCAACCTCTTTGATAATATCTGATATTAAAAAGAAATAAAGAAAAAAATTAAAATTTGGACTAGGGCAAGAAAATTGAATAAAGAATACAGACAATTCTTTTTTTAGATGAAATAAAGGAGGTTTTAAGTGACATGCAAATATGCTTGGACTGTGATTCGACATGAATGTGTGGCTTAACTGTGATAAAAATGATCAATATATTCAGATCACGTCAAATGACGAGATCATAGAAATCTTATTGTAGGTAAATAAAAGTAGAATATGGCAAGAGGTGATGAAGAAAAAATGAAGATGGTGAGATACGATCGCATGCAGAACCATTTCAAACCGTGGAAATCACTTTTAAATGGCTCAACGAAAAGTGATATCTGAGTTTATATCAAAGAAATAAATAAGCATACTTAACTGCAATTAAGATAAAAATATTTTTACATCAAATGTAAATTGCGAAGTACTTTAAAAATTTGTTACAGTTTTAGTTTTATTTTCTATACACAGTAATTTAATTGTGTATTTTTAATAATGACTACAATGTGTTTTTGATATGTTTCCTTTTAAAAATTAGTATTTGCTTCTATTTAATATACTTTCATTAGATTGACTTATTTGTTTTGCATTTTCAATTGTTGTGTCATCATGAAACTTGGCAACTGTGTGTAGTTCTGATGACTATATCATAATTTCCTAAAATTAAAAGAATATTTTTTTTGTCAAAAAAAAGGCAAAAAAAAATAATGGAATGTTTAAAATTAAGTGTTCACCCACTTCCAGATGTCCGAATTATTTAAAGTTTTGCACAGATATCAAGATCTGATGACAATACAAATTTCATGAAATTAAAAATTAAATTGTATTTTAATACAAACAAACAATAAAGAAATTATTTGATTTAATACATATGGCATTTTGTTTCTTTGATTTAATGATATCATAGCTTTTACATACACTAACATAAAATATCCATTTTAAACCTTATTTCAGAATGTTCAGTTAGAAGGTCATAAAGAGTCGGTTCGGTGCTTACAACTAAAAATAATCCAGACCCATGTATTCTCAGTATTTAAGTAATACGAAAAAGTACTTAGGATTGAGCTGCAATTCATAAATCTGACTCAGAAATAGTGCATAATAATCGTATTTCAGGAAAACGTTACATTTTAGACAGGAGAGTAAAAGAAAAATATACACAACTATCTCTTTCATCCTTAATACTGTACGATCTAGATGCCATGAAGTGCCAAATCATTAGATTAAATAAATCCTTTCAACTACGAGTTGTCTAAGTGTTATCTATTGAAAAATATGCAGATTACTATGATATATTTTTGAGTCAAATTTGAAGTTTTTAAATCAAGCGGTTTCTGACAAAAACGGCTGTAACAGATAGATAGATACATGCGTCATCTTGTAAGGGTTCCATTGGCCTTTTGAGGTATGGATCCCTAAAAAAGTATCAAAGTTGTTGTAATTTTGAAATTTCTCGTAAATTATAATGACAACAATCATAAATAAAATGACATTTTAAATTCAAAGTTGTTAAAACTATCCTCATTAAAAATTGCAGAATGCATTGATAATTATCTACCAAAAATAACTACTTCGTAAAATAAAAAGAACCATGTTCATCCACCCTATGTGACAAGCCAATTTCTGGAGTGAACTGTCTGTTTAATATTTATCGGCATTTTTCAATTTTACAGCAAGTTACATAACCAACTAGAAACATGTTTTCTATATTGTTCTTTACATCATATTGTAGATACAACTATAAGTTTTAATAAAACAACTGTATTCATTAAAAATAAATCTGTTTTATTCATGAAACATTAACTGATACAGAAGATAATTTTAACGTGATAAAAAATTTCTAGATGTTTTTCTTTACATCTATTTTTTACGTTTTTCTTTATAATACATCTAGTAACTTATTTAAAAGTTTTAATGTACTCTAACTAAACAATAGTATAATAAATATATGGCAGATTTATTGCTAAAGAAGGCGGCAAAACATTATGTGATGGAAGTAAAATACATGTAAATTAAGATTATGTAAAATGTGAAAATTGTCTGTACCATAAAGTGTACTAATGTGTGGCATCAAATTACACAGAATTAAAAACAAATGTGTAACATAACGTTTTGCAACTATTAATACATGCCACATTGTATGTTTAAATAATTTAAAATGATATAATAAAGCATTAACTTCACAATTTGGCTATTCGTATAATATAGTTTAGAGTGAATGAGCTTGATCCTTTTTTGGAAATAATTATTTTTGATAGTATTAATTTAATTATATAATTTAGAAAGATATTTTAGATCCATTGACTGTGTATCATTTCTTGATTACCAAGGAAACACTAGATGAGATTATAGAATAGGTAATACTGATATCACAATAAAAAACAGAACTATGCACAGGTAAAATCAATTCAAAAGATACATGCACTAAGGTCAGAGTTTTACTAGGTTTACTAATATCAGCCGCAGCTGTCAATGATAATTTGTGATAAATTGATCAACACTTTCCTTTGGACACAAAGTATTGAATATATTTGGCGTTAATTTTGTAGAAATTCATTATTCACAATTAAATTAAACTATATGATGTAGTATTATTTCTACTTTCTTTAAGTTCTTTACCACAACCTAGGTTTCGTTTTATTACAACATCTTCAGGTGGGCTATTGGGTGGGTCGTGGTAAAGAACTTAAAGAAAGTAGAAATAATACTACATCACATAGTTTCATTTAATTGTGAACACAAAGTATATATGAGGTAAAGACAAGTTTGAATCCTTAAACATGATTGAGAGATTGCTAAGTATTCAGTCTGATTCCCTGATGCCCATCCAATGTACCTGGAGATTGCTAATAATAAGATGTTAAACTAATTATTATGTTAGGATAAATGTTACATTTGAGAAGCAGTTGCTGGCATTAAAGAGTCAATGTAAGCTTAAAATGTACTCGCCTGCTCAACAAACCACCTAAATATGAGAGTAAAATCGAAATAATCTGGGATACCAGAACCATATACTTATAAATATTAGTTACTTTCCCAAGGTTGGGCGTGGCATCAACATATACATCCATATGGAGTATTGTTGAATGAATATGTGGTGAAAAAATTAACTTAAACGATACATATGATGTGACAGCCAATAACCAGTTAATTTGTATTTTATTAGTAATTACTACAGCAGCCATACACATTGACAATAGTAGGTACATTACATGCCAATAAAAGAAAAATTCCCAAAATATGGAAAATTGGAAAACAACTGCGCTAAAAATGTTGGAACATTAGTGTTGTGCTACAATGAGCCTCTCACGTGCTTCTCTTGTATAATTTACCTTCTTTCATCATGTGATGAGGAAGGGCCAGTCTTCCAATTTCAAATAAACCCAGCCTAATTGAATTTTACAACACTACCAAAAGAGGATATACACATTCGAATAGATGTGCTCGCACATGTCTTTCAACAGAAAGACAAACAGATGTGTATGGCATGATTAATATTGCATGTATTAAAAGCTACATTATCTATTGTCATAATATGTTAATTATGAAAAAGAAACAGTGTTAAGGTGGGATTTCAGTGTTTTACAATGTGTTCAATCATGGCTGAACCGCACTGGTTTACCTGAAATTAGTCATGATCCACCCTCAAATATAGAGGAACCTGATCTCTGTTTACAAAATAGAAAAAGGAAAATTTGTGAGTTATGCTCTTATAAAAAGAGAAGAATGGTAAAAGCTACTCGCACAACTTGACATCTGGCTATATGTAGGAAACATACAGTTTATATGTGTCCAACTCAAGCTTAAAATATTTTACACGTTTGTTCTTTAATTTTTAGAAGTTAGTTTAAAGTTTACCAAAGGAGAAAATTGTAAGTTATATTCCATTGTTTTTATTTACTATATAAAGTTGAAATAATTTTTGATCTCATCAAAAGCAGTGCTCTTATAGACTGATTAAGTGTTAAATTCTAGAAGTCCATAATATCAAGTAAGTTAAAACGTATTTTTATGTTAAAAGTTATATATAAACAAATGTTCATCACATCAAAAAATAGTTAATAACTTATTGATATTATGTGCATAAAGGATGCTATTGTTAGATAATACATTTCCGGAGGACGATTACAAGCTAACAATTTAATTTTTTTTTATACTCAGAATGAGAATAAATTGTTCAAATGCTGGTGTAATTAATGGTCTCATAATTATTACTTAACAATAAACATTTAAGCACTCAAAGCTGTTAATACGAAAGGGTGAAATTAAAAAGTTGTATACTTTTTAATAGGTCAGATTCTACATAAATCAGTAATTCTAATAATTCCCCCATTCAAATGTATTAAAATTTTAAATGTATTAGTCATGAGATAATGTTTCAGACTTTTATTCAGAATCAACCAAAACCCTCATTCCAATCCATCATGGCAGTATAGTTAATCGAATAGTTAAAAAATCTAATTATTCGTAGTATAAAACTAGAATAAGTTGGATTTTCAATACTTCAATATTCGTATGTAAAATTAATTAATAGCTCATTGAATTATAGTCCTGACTGAATATGACACAATTTTTCTAATAACATTGAAATTTGCCAGAAATAATAATAATTTTCAAATATTCTCAATAAAATAAAAAATAAATTGAAAATAATTATTTATACATATAACTAATTCTTAGATTTAGTTTGCAGAATAATATTACCAAAGTGTCTCCTCATATGGCTGATATAATTTTTCTTGTGAGTGAATAATTTCTTGCACACAGTACAGAGGTAGCCCTTGTCGATCATTTTCATCTTTACAATGTAATTTGATATTTCTCTCTTGGTCATGTACTTCCGCTTCTTTCCATCTGGATCGCTGTAAGATTTGTTACTCATTTCATGTCGTGTAATTCATAAAAATATTTTATGTTATTATTCAAAAGACAAAATGCACATTTTCTACATATGGTTTTTCAATATTTTTTACCAAAAATCACAATTTGTAAATTTTCTTCACATGTTCTATTTACAGACTAACGTATTGGATTTACAGTACAGCAGGATTTACAGACAGCCTAACGTTTTCATCTTAGAAAAATACTTCGTTAACACATTCATGGCGGAGCACAGCCCTGTGATTTAACTATCTTCTACTTGTGGCTCTGTTTGCATGGACTACAGTAATGTAACGTATATGTGAATTCAGATGATAATTTATCTCTGTTCTGATTTTTCAAAATATGAAAGAGATATAAAAGAGGGAAAATTTTGAATGCTACACACAGTCAGTGTCTAGATTTGGAAATTCGGGATATACAATATGAGTTAATACATGCTAAAATGAAACTTATAGCATTTCATTTACTGGCAATACTAAACTTTAAAGTAGGCAGTTTATTAATGTCAAAAAGATGAATGCTTTCCCTCAGGAACTACTTCAGATTCTAGGATAATAGTAGCCTTGTGTTAATTCAGGCTATAACCTATCTATATCTAGATCTATCCAGAAATTGCAGAGTTACACAGTAACAAACACCTGTTCATCCAAACTTATATTAAATAAAATATCATGCTTTTTGCTTTTCATGGCTGGTGTTTTTATTTTATATATGACAATAACAACAACAAGGATTTTTATGTACAATATCTCTGTAATTTTATGTAGTTTTAATACAATTTTTTTTTTAATACTATTTTATTTAATACTATTTATTTTTTTTAATTATTTTACAGTTAAATCTACCATTTCACAAAGTTCGCAGTTAAGTGTAAATGATTGACCATCATTTACTGAGAAAAGATATGAAGCTGACTATACCTTAATACTGGCTCTCTATTCTTCCATTTTCATTTACAACCTTTTGCATTAATATCACTTTAGGAGGAGACACACATGAGAATGATCAACTAAAATTCTTCATTATTTGCACTACATAGACAAGAGTCGGGATATTTTTGTAAACTGACAATTTTGCTTAAATACATATCAATGTGTAGCCACAAATTAGGCTACACATTGATATGTATTTAAGCAAAATTGTCAGTTTACAAAAATATCTGACATCTCTGCTTCAAAGTAACACGTGTGACTTTTAAAATTAGCTAATTTACAAATCAAATAGCTCTTCTTCATTAATACTGTTTCACGATTAACATAATGCGTGTTTATTTATGCGTTTGGACTAAATAAACTGTTTGCAGAATTCCACAGCAAGGACAAATTTGTAAGAGTAAACACACATTTACAGTTATGCTAAGAAAAGTTTCTAGGTGCCAGTTTGAGGTTTGTTATTCGTCTAACGAACAATCATTTTTACACCATGCATTTTTTTATCACATGTGTTAATAAAATCTGCACACTTATTTAGAAATTGTTTAAAAGTTATGTTCATAGCTGTTACTTTTATGCGACTTCCATACATAATCAAATATGTCAGGATCTCTTCACATCTTTACAACATTTCACACTTAGGTGAACGAAATTCCTTTAAACTCTCCCAAAGTAAAGATTTTTAGCTTTCGTCCACTCTCATCTCTATTCAATTTTTTTATTACAATTTACTCTTCTTTCGTCATTCCATTTATACCTTTGCATTTTCAAGTAAGCACTTCTAATTAAAAAATAGAGCACTTAACAGAGCATTTTTTAATTAACTTTGACTTATTGTTACTTTTGCTTTCCTTAATGAATTAATTATTCTCTTTAACCACATATTAAAACTTTTTTATTTGTTCACTTTAATTAACTTTTATTAATAATGTGTAGTTTAATATGACATTTATATTTTACATTTCTTGCAGCAACAAGTCTGCCAACTATCTGATTATATTTTTTGGTAGATATAGTATAAAATATGGGAGTTCTTGAATTGAGTGTTTCAATTTGGTCCCCATATATAACTGCAAAAAATAAACGTACTATTTTTGGTTTCTTGTGTAAACAAATTACAACCAGGTATATTACATTTTTCTTGTAGGAAAATTATGTTGGGAGATGAAGTTTCTGTAGGAGCAGAGTAAGATTTTTTTAATCGATGCCTTCTATAGCAAATTGTAAAAATTTTTTATGACCATTTTCAATAATAGTAGTGATAGTGAACAAGTATCACATTTTGTTATATGTACGTATTATGTACGTGTATGACTGACTATGTTAATTAGTGATTTCTTGGCTAAACAATATACGAGTGCACATATCTAATAAGATTTCATATGAATTAGTGAGTATGTAATTTTGTAGCAGACCATATCTCACTGATGGGGTGAGATATCTCACCATAAACACATTTCATTTGCTCCCCCGTTAACAAAATAATTTGAAAATGTTCATACTATCGAACAAGTTTTAATTAGGAAACCACATTTAATAATAATAAAGCAATAATATTGATAATTATTAAACAATTTAACATATTTCTGAACACATGTAAAATTGGGTAAAAATTTTTTGTCATGTCACTCATTGAATGTGGTGTTATTGAACTGATCATTAAAAGTTGAGGGTTCATTTTTAAGTCCCTTTGCACAAAGTTAGGTTTAAAAGTGATGATAACGTGTGACTCAATTGTTAACCATGGATTCGAAGAATCTAAAAAGATTCTAGTTATGCATAACGAATTTCTCAAATCAGCCATTTTGACACCTACGAAGTAGGAAAGAAAGAAGTAGGAATAATAGCTGACATGGGAGAAGCTGCTTCGCTTTACTTCGGTAACTCCATCCAAAATGACTATTACATTCAAAATTTATATATGAGTATACGAGTATACATCAATGATTGAGGAAACGGCTAAATACGAATATGCTTTTACAGCAACTGCACCTTATGATCACAAATTGCAATTATAAAGATCTTAGTTTACCTCACATTAACAATTTTAAGAAGATATAGGAAAACCCTTTAATTCTCCCAATTATAGGAGAAACTTTTTAGATATAAAGAACAATATTAAGAGATTTAGATAATTCTACTTTATATATGTTTCGACACATCAAAACCGGTTTTGATCATACTTTGACACTACTAATAACAAAAAATTAAATTAACAATACCTTAAACTAGCATTGATGATAAGTATTATGAATTAATACAGTCGACTTAGAGTATGCTTGCCGTCTAATTATTCTTAAGGCTAATCACTCAACATGTTTAACTTTTTTCCAATCAACACACGTATGTTTAACCGCTTGACGAGGCAGGGATGTTATAGGTTTTGCTTAGCCACTGGGCCACAGTAGAGGCATGGGGAGGCATAGGGGAGTTGTTGTGCAGACCGAAGTTAAGTATACCACAAGTAGACAAAAATTAAATATAACTCTCATCTGCCCAAGCAGAGTATCTCGAGTTGATTGTATGTCTATGGAATTCTTATTATTTCTTATTAATGTAAAAACATGAAGGAATAATACAACTTACTATAAATTGTTGACGTCTTTAGAATATGGATTCATTATATTTACAGCATTAGTATTTTCAATGGCTTCTTCAATTTTCAAATGAAATACTGAGTTATTTCTGGTATCAAATACAGCTAAGTATCTGTCATCCTTTTCGTTATCGGCCTTTAATAACAGTGTACACCGTGTAGTTAAAGGCTTTGCATCATTAGTGGTGGCGGGAGCGGTGACAATTTCTTTTTTTCGTTTATCTAAAATTTTGCGACAGGTATCCCATTCAACTTTTTTCAAAACTTCCGTGTTGCCCACTGCGTTTATTACATTCCCAAACTGATCGTAGTCCTTGCGTTTCCACTCTGCGGTTGCGCAGTTGTCTGTTATCTTTTTAAACAAATATGTAGTAATTTGTCTTGGAAACACTTTTTTGTGATTTGTTTCTTTGATTTTTTTGCAGAAAAAGTCACATTTAGTTTGTAAGACAGAAGAGTTTAATATTCGCTGCTTTTTATGTTTTTCTGAAAGACCTTTGATTACAGAGTCGATATAGGACATTTGGTTAACTTGATTCAGAGACAAGCCCTGTCCCAAGTATTCCATAATTGAATCTTCATCATCAGTAGTATTACCAGAAAAATCGGTATCAGTCTGTGCAGTATTTGTTTCTAAGCATGTATCCATCTTTTCATTTTTGTCTAAGCGCGAAATTGACGCTGGTTTTTCTATAAACGTTTGAACGACTGGCTCAAACTCATCTAAATATTCTAAATCTGAATACAAATCGTCAAAATTGCTATTACCGACTACAGGTTCTTTTAAATTATGTATTTCAATATCATATTTGTTTTCTAAACTTTTTTTTAATGGTTCATTTTTAATTTGTGTAGGAACATTTTCAAATGTTATATCTACTTTATCAGTCGTATTTGTGTATTTTATTAACTGTTTTATGATGTCTAGTTTCATTGTATCGCCTTGTTTCGCCGGTGTCGAAACGTCGCTGTCAAACGATATTATTTTTATAGGACAAATATCATCTTTTTCAGCTTTTCCCATATTGATATCCATAAATTAAAAAAAGTGCGACTAAAACTACATTCACTACTTCGAAAAATAGTTTCAACACAGTTTTACAATTCAGAAATCAAAGACTTTCAAGTCAAAGTTAATTATTTATGACAGAAATCAATCATAAATACATTTTCTAACCTATCCGGTAAACTGTCAGAATAGATCATAGACGCACAGCTGATAAATGCCACCGCATTGTGCCACCGTATTAGTAGGTATTTATTAGCGATGGGCGCTAATGCTATTTTACGTTAATTTTAATCCTGCTAACATATTTACATTTAGCATTTAATTTAGCAATAGCATTGCTAAATGCTAAATTAACAGACTATTTTTTGACAGCTGCTATTTGCGAAATGTATTTATTACGCGTATTAGCGTTAGCAGTTTAAAACATTGAATGCTAAATTAACAGACTATTTTTTGACAGCTACTATTTGCGAAATGTATTTATTACGCGTATTAGCGTTAGCACAGTTTATAACATTAAATGCTAAATTAACGGACTATTTTTGTGACAGATGCTATATGTGAACTGTATTTTTATTACGTATGTTAGCGTTAGCATATTATGTTTAGTACTTTTACGAGTAGAATTACGTCTGATATAGACATTGAATGACACTTGGCAGTTATTCGTGAGGTCAAAATATGTGACAAATATTGCATTTAACAGTTAAAACTACATAAACAACTCGTATGAAAACTAAGGCAATTTTATTTTCAATTTTTAATTCTATAAAATCATTAATGTAAAAAGGTGGCGACAAAAATCACGCAGCTATCCCAACTATCATGCTTTTATGTTAAGGGTGGTAAGAATATACCTATATTTTAAAAATATCTAAACAACTGAAAATATTAAATGAGGTTCTGATGTTGACCTCTAAATTCGAAAGTCCTGGTGCTTACGTGTTGTTGGGATAAACGCATGTCAAGGGTTTCGTGCGTTAATATAAACAATAGCGGCGAAGTTTTTGTTTATTATTTGTACTTGCATCTTTGCAAGTGTTCTAAAAACATTTGGACGGCTTTTAAAATATTATCAAATAACATCCTGGCATAAAAGTGAATGGATAATAAATGATTGCTTATTCGAATTCCTTTTGGAATGGTTTGGCGTAGAGTTGATTGGAAATATATTACAATTATAAACTTACATTAGTCACTTTAAAACAGGCAAGATGTGTATAAACTTATTTAATTATTTCGTCACCTCTTCATGTGTTTATTAAGTATTTACATGTTGACAATATAATTGTTACTTAAAAATATTTTATCCTTCTCCTGAGGGATTACTAAATAATGACAGTAGATACAGATCTATGATGGTTTCAGCCTAAGAGTCCTGAATATTAGTGAGCCTGCTCGGAATGCCTATCACTTTATTCGTTCTCTTGTAGTTGGGTTAAAAGCGTTGTATATGCAGATAGGTGCTTAAACCTTAAATGTGTTTTTAAATTCGTTATGGGCGACTTGTAAGCAAATGTTTTTTACATAGGTTACATATGGCAACTCTTATCGGAGACACCTTCGTAAAGATAAGATAAATATCGTTGACGACCCATTTTCAAGTTAAAAAAATATAATTAATACTAGAGTACTTTCACAATTGATTAAGGGGAACAAAATATGGTAAAAAAATGAAAACACAAACTAAAATGTAAAGACAATAATTATACATAAACAATTATTTGCAATAATTGTTTATGTATAACAATTAAAGTAATCTTTAATTTTAAACCTATGATATAATTTTAGATATAAATAATCACTAGAAATTTACGACGTTAAACGTATACTTATAGTATTGAACTAAAGAGTTATGCCGTTACTGTATCATTTATGAATCAATTAATATATGAATAATATTTATTTAGTATTTATATCATCCTAAAACAATACGCCGCACTCAGCTTTCTACACGATGTAAATAATATTGTAGCAACCAAAAGTAAACAATCTGCTATAACAACGTATCGGTTATGCTACATCCACAGTTAATATTTAAATAGCATTTAGCATGTTAGCATTAGTTGCTAAATGTAAATAGCATGCTAACACGTATTTTGTAATTAGCATTTAGCATAGCATGCTAAATGCTATTTATACATCCCTAGTATTTATATTTGTGGCTTGGCTTGTAAGTTTCTCTGTTTCCGTTTTTGGGTGGAACCTTCTTCATATTATAAATCTGTGGGTGGAACGTTTTTATTATTACTTCCTAATGACATTTGCCCAATGTACATGTATAAATATAACTGAATAGTTTTCAAAATTAATTACGTAGAATTATCCTTCAAAAACATATTGAGCAGAATCTTGACATCGAGATTAGTTGAAAGAAATTTTGTATAATAGTATCGTAGGGTGGATTCATCTTTTTCGGCCCACTTAATATATGCCGTTTCAAACAAATTTGGAATAATTTGACAGCATTCACTTTTATACAACATTTCTGTACCAAATTATTTAATTTAATATATATGTTTGCAATATGGTGGCGATCAGTCTTCGTTGGAAGTTTAGTACTGGGTTAGTAGCGTATAACCCTTAGAATAATGAGTACTCCAGAAGGCAAGATCACGCGCAATAGTGTGTCCAAAAAAATGCACATAAAATGCGTAGTATCAAAACGCGGCTGTCAGTGCAATTTAAGATACAGCTCTGAAAGGTTACGTGACAATATAGCTTAAAATGCCGGCTTGTGCTATTCCCACCTGCAAAAGAAACAAATGGGGTTACTTTTCTTACGTAAAAAGTATTACTTAATTTCATTTTCAATTAACTATGCAATTTTAAAATATCAAAGTAGATTATTATAAACAGAATTCGCGCCTTTTCTATTGTTGTTGTCACTGCACCAGTAGGCGGAGCGCGGTGGAAGGGGAGAAGATTTTTGGCTTCACCGCGACGACTTATGGATTACTCTATATTCTAAGATTTTAAAAGATACAAATACGACGCTGCGTTAACGCTATCTATCGACCAATTTATGTAAATATTTAAATCGACATCCTGATTTTGAGAGCAAGAAGATTATCGGTAAATGTAAAATTCAAACTAAAAGCTGAACGTTGTCATTTGGTATGAAAAAAACATTGAATAACAATTATTGGTGACATTTTTTTGAAATATGGAAAAAATAAAATATTTAAAATGCATAAACGATAATATTTAAATGCAAATACACAAATTAATAAACGATAATTTAAATTCACGTTTATAATTTTATTAATTGTGGACAATCAATTAATAAAATTGTTTTTTACGGTGGCTACATTTAAAATAAACCATACACGCTACGTCTACCAGCGAAGTTTGAGGTCGAACGCACCTGTGGACCGGACGTCGTAGTATGGTCCGGTCCGGTATGCCGAAGAGATCTTCAGTTCGTATGGCTAGTCATCAATAGGGAATCTTACGCAAATCGAATCGTAGATGGCGCCACCGAAGTAAGACGTAAATTAAAAGTAGCTGTCAAAAAAGCAATAGATTTTGTGGAGTGTAAAATTGAAAACTTTTATGTGAAGATATGATGAAAAATGACGGATATTTGATAATATTAGAACTAAAAAATCCAAATAAAATGGATGCTCTGAACAACACCGAAGTTTTTTATTGTTGTTTTAAAGTTTTTGCAACGCACAGCTATTTCCCACAGCTTCTGACTTTTTTGTCCTTAGGGAATAAATGAACAACTATATTTTCAACTGCTCCAACTGCACATCGTAGATGCATATTTGATCTTCACAAGATGTAATCTTGTGAATCATCGATGTAATCATCGCAAGATGTCATCTTCGAAAAACCAATGAAATTCAATACTTCTCAAGACAGCGTATATAAATTACAAAACGTCAAATCATGTTTACGATGTTTACGTTATAGTATAGGTAGCCACCTGGCGGGAGAAATTGGCAGTAAGGTTCCCCAATGAATATGACGCCGCAGTGGCATCGACAGGCCTTACCTTAATCTTGAAATTTAATGTTACAGAAACAGTGAAAAAAATCTAACAAAGTGGTGTAAAAATTGGTTATTAAAAAGGAACACTTTACATTTATTTACGATTTGGCGCCGGTTGCCTGCGCTGGTTCAAGAAACTGCGCAGCTCTATTCCAATACACGTTCCGATCTATCTGCGCAGGCACACCTGCACAGTAAACCTCTCCGGTAGACCGTAGCGTGTATAGTAGCTATAACTATTATCACTTCGCGTGTAAAATAAAGGTAACAAACAAAATGAAACTTTTCTAGAAATGTCACTTGAGTCGTGTGATCCATGAATATATGAGCCGTGTCATCTGCTGTCGTCTTTTTGATTTAATAAAAAACATTAAAAAATATTTTATAAAAAATGCTTGTCTAAAACTAAGGTTAACCTTAGTTTTTTAGCGGCTTTCCAAAAATATGCCGCATGGAAGTTCATACGAGGGAATAAGGAGTTAAAGAGACAAAAGTTTGCTTATTTAATAAAAAATGCACACAAAAGCTGGCAGATAAATATATACGACAGCAGAGCAGGATACTTTATCAGTAGATAAGACAATAGACCCAAAGTTTGTATTGGTTTCCAAATTTTCTAATGTATAGGTATAATTAAATGGTAATTCCGCTTTTTTAATAGGTTTATTTAATGCCGGTATTTTAAAAAGGCTCTCTATAGACGCACTGGCTTCTATAAAAACATTTTTATATGCCGAGGATAAACAGTTGCTTTCGTCGGATATTTTTAAACACTTTGTTCCTTCCATTAATATAAGGAATTTCATTAATATTATTCAGTTATTAATTTAACTAAATATTTTGTTAAATGTACATACATGATGAAAAATAAACAGTACTTTAACATACTGTTCGTTAATTTGTAGATCAAGGAAAATTGTAATTAGTGTTTATTTTCTTAAAATATGTATTGGGTAATATTGACACTGGCATAAATTCTGAGATGATAGGAATTGAATATCACAAAAATTAATAATAAGTGTCAAATTATTCATTAACGGATGTTTCTTACAAAAATAATAAATGGAAAAATCATTTGAATCCATGGTCAATAAAATGTTATTTTGTCAAACTGTTACGAGGGAAACCTATTACTTATACTGACAAGACCTTTAAGCTAGTAATTTATAAATAAAAATGCACACCGTCACAACTGTGTTAGAATTAAAAATAACAACGGCGTCTCTTAATATCGTTTAAGTAATCTTCTGTATTTGACAAATTTATATAATCGTCCAGTAGCAATATTTGGAATGACAATAAATAGAATGATTAAGTGAATATTACAACTTAGTAAAGTCACCTGCAAAATTTCAGACATAATTATTGCAACATGAATTCTCTTGAATTTTTAAAATCAAAATAATTGTAAGTTTTACTTTCAACCAGTGTAAATAACTCGCTGAACATTTGTAGCTTTTTCGAATATAATTAGTTAAGTACAGAATTATTTGTTGGTAATCAACCGCCATTACATTTTAAATATAAGTAATAATGTTTCCTGTCATTACGTGAGTTTATGGACACGACAATTCAAATGGAGAGAATTCTATGGATCCGATTTTTGGTATTCTAAATTTAAGAGATATTTTGGTGAAATAAATAACTTTTCCCTACACAGTATAAATTACTTCTGTATGGTAAATTATATTGTGACATTTTATCACGCATAAGTGCTCTTTACAAGAAATTAAAATTATTTTATAATTTAGAGCACGTCTGAGAGGGATATAGCTATTATTTAATACGGAGATTTCTTGTTACCACTTTGGGATAACATTTTTTTCAAGAAACGTTTAAGGGACTCGAGACGGTTCAAGACTTTGATATAAACCTCACGTGTTTGATCAAACTGTTTAATGGTGATTTAAAAATACATGAACCGAAATTTGGTTGTCGATCAGCTCACCGCAGGCTTTCATCGCGTGACGTGTTCGCAAAATACCCTCAACTAAAGGCAAGGATTTTCTTTTATTTATTACAGCCAGTGACCAAACATTGCATCAAACACAACAAAAATATACATTCGCATCAAACATTCTGCAGATACGTGAATGTCTGACAAACTTGTCAAACTAATGCCATATAATATCAACACGGTTTGACACAAACCAAAATTTAGGTGTTTGAATAAAATTGTTTGACCGTGTCGGGGGCCCTTTAGAGATTGTTGATGAAAATGGTCTTTACCAAAGGGTCGCAGTAATAGTAAAAACGACTTTAAGACAAGAGTTTGTTTAGGGAAACAGTTTTAGGTGACATTACTAAAAACGGTTAATCGTAATATCTACTAAACGTTTTGAAATTTTATTTTGCCAGTAGTAGAACTTGCGCTACGAAAGTTCTGAATATTTTAGCATTTATAAATTTATATTGCCTACTATATTTTTCACAGGCGTAAAAAGCATGGAGTATATTTCAAAAGTTATAGGGTCTCCCATAGTTTTGCTACAAACTTTGTATGAGCTTCTAAAACTCTAATTTTTTATTATTTTGGGACGAGTGGTATCGGAAATTAGGGAAGGTGGACCTATTTTTTTACATTTTTTGAGTATATTTCTGACGGTATACTACTCAAAATTATGAAAAAAATATTTCTCTCTTACTCTTATAAGAAACAAAATCGAGTACTTAATTTGTCCCCCCTAAAATTTACTTATAAATATTTTGGTGTTTTAGCTATTGTGATATATATTTGTTATTATGTTTTATTACTCTGCCAAATTTCAAGTTTCCACGTCAAGCAGTTTCTGATAAAAACGGCAGTGACACATAAACAGCCATGTAAGTGAAGGAAACATATGACGATTCCATTTTTCATTGTGATGTACTGTATTTTATAAATGAGGCCGACTTTTGTTTTGGCCGTTTTTGTTATTTAGGCCATATTCAAAATATAAATATCTGTCTATTAATTTTATAAGAATCTCCCATAGTCTTATTTAGTGTTGCTAACAAGGAAAAAAATATAGGTATACATACTTAAAAAATACATACTGGCGGTATTAAAGGTTTCCTCCAAATATGAAGTCGATTAAAAATGTTCATATTTGGATTTTCTTGCAAAAAGAATGTATCGAAGAACGTATTTGAGACAACGCCATTTCCGTTACAGTTTACGTTATCTGCAAGATTAAGTCAGGCGTACGGAACTGCAGTTTAACCTTGGTTTTGTTGCAATGATATAATATGCACTTGCATACGGGCCATTAGTGTCATCTAATTAGCATGTTTGTGATAAGAGAAATGGTGCGGTTACGGTTTTTTTTAATACCCACGTTCTAATGCGCTGAATTCCTCGTTACCTGTGATCTTCGTTTATTTCTTCTCATACCAGTGATTGCTTTTCTAAATGAATTGAAATTAGTTTTGGAAATGATCACTTATCTTCCATACTGAAAGGAAAGGATTTATCAACGGCCTGACAGAAATATGCAGTTAGTTTTAGGGTTTGCTTGCAGGCTCAATTTTTATAAACTTTTAAAATATTACAATTAGTTTATCGAAAACCAAAATGTAGCCCATAATAATGTATTTTCATAAAATAATGACTATGTAGGAAGCTTTACAAAAAAATCTGTAATACAAATATTCACCCAGAAATATTAAGACTTTTTGATACTAGTTGTAACATAAATGTAGATTTAATACCAATACATAGAATAGCAATATGTGAACCATTCAAGAAAAATAATAAGTGTCCAATAGGAAATTTCATTGCGAATGATGAGCATTCGTAATGAATTTTGTCCAAGATAAATCAAACAAATACTTTCGGATTCTTCACTTTAGATATTCATCAATTATATAAAGTCAAACCAAGAAGAAACGAGAGTTTGATTTAATACGGTGCAATTTGATTTATTAAAGTTTATCGTTAGTTTGTAGTAGTGCAATTTTTCGTGACGGAATATGAGCTGACTGTGCGATAAAGAAATTAACAGTAATAATACGTTGGTAATTTCATTGTATGGTTTATAGGACATGTGCTGTGAATTTGAACAAATATGTTAAGTACGAGTAGAACTTGCACTACAAGTGTTCCTTACACATTTAGGCACACATGAACATTTAAGGGCGCACTGTATTTTTATTAAACTATTCACAAACATTAATTTTTCACAACGTAAATATATTACCTATAATAATCACATACTAAAAATTATCGTACATTTAAAAACAAATATAAGAGCTAGGATAATCGCTTTAGTTTTCCTATAACCTATGTGCTGGCTTCGAAAAGTCAATTTTTTTCATAATTTTAGGTTAAATAATTTCCAAAAAAGGTGGAGACATCTTAAAACATGATACATCCTAAAACTATGAAAAAATATTTCTAACAACCATAGTATTAGCTCTTTGGAACGATACATGGAACTAAAAAAAATAATTTCCAGTCTTAAATTCTCTCCAGTCCTAAAATTAGCATAAAACGTAGTAACCTGCTAAATTTAGCAGGTTACTACGTGACATTACTATGCCAAATTTCTAGTTTCTACGTCAAGTGGTTTCTGAGAAAAACCGCTGTGATAGATGAACAGACAGACAAGTGAATGACTTTATAAGGGTTCTGCTTTTCATTTTTAGGTACGGAATCCTAATTATGACCCCTATATTTGCGAATTTCATTCAGGTGTTGGTTTAATTTTGGAATTAGATCTAAAAATTTGATAAAATACCCGTATGTAGAGTTTCCTAAAATGTGTGTGGCTTAAGGTACTTGCCATGTTCATAAATTACGTACACAAACTGATATTACAAATGGAGATTAGTACGGGTAAATATTTACACAAATTGCGTAACACTTAAGTCTAAACAAAAACTTACGAATATGTTTATTTTACCACTTAAAACTGTCTAAATGGTTTAATTTTAATTGCAATAATTACTGTTTCTCTATGACAATAAAACTTTCTAAAATTTGCAATTTAAAAACCCGAAATGAAAGGCTTTTCTGATATTTCCCGTGGAAATTTGAACGTGAAATTAAACTTGAAACGATGCATATTTTTTCACATATCTTATATTATATGATGCCTATTTTGTATTAAAGATATGTTCTATACAAAAAATATTATTTTATTGGATATTGAATATATTTGGCGTTAATTTTGTAGAAATTCATTATTCACAATTAAATGAAACTACGTGATGTAGTATTATTTCTACTATCTTTAATTTCTTTACCACGACCTAGGTTTCGTTGTATTACAACATCTTCAGGTGGGATATTAGGAAAGATCTTTGCTAATATCCCACCTGAAGATGTTGTAATACAACAAAACCTAGGTCGTGGTAAAGAAATTAAAGATAGTAGAAATAATACTATATCACGTAGTTTCATTTAATTGTGAATTTTATTGGATATTACAAATATTAATTATATATGTATCTCATTTCAATCGTTAGCATAATGTTGTATGTACGCCATCTGTACAAGCAGTTACATTAGCTTATAAGGCTCATTAATAATGATAACATATACGTCGCTGCTAATGGAACGCTGATGTACCATTAGTGTTGCGATACCGATATTTCTCCCCACAAGAAATCATAGATAATAAGTTAGCAATAAGGTAATATTTACTTAGTCCTAAGATAGTAACATCTTAATATGCATTAATTAAATTTATTTTTTGAAAACAACATTTTAATAACTAATCGATATTAATAGATACGTAGATAAATTTGTACAAACTGCAGATTAAATTAGCACTATGTGGCGCTAAATTAATTTGCCGCTTTAAGTGTCCCCGCGCACTGGCAACTTCGATCACCGGCAACTAAACAGTTTACTCACCCGTGAGTATTTAGCCGCGGCAACTAAAAAGTCGCCCATGCGCGGGGCCGTGTTCAGTACCGTGTATTTCATTCGAACTTCTTCAAAACGACTAAATAGTATTAAAATTTATATTAATAGACACGTAGATATATTTGTAGAAAGTGCTTCTTAAATTAGCACTAGGTGGCGCTAAATTAATTTGCCGCTTTATGTATCCCCACGCACTGGCAACTTCAATCACCGGCAACTAAACAGTTTACTCATCCGTGAGTATTTAGTTGCGGCAACTAAAAAGTCGCCCATGCGCGGGGCCGTGTTCAGTACCGTGTGTTTTATTCGAACTTCTTCAAAACAACTAAATAATATTAAAATTGATATTAATAGATACGTAGATAAATTTGTAGAAACTGCTGATTAAATTAGCACTAGGCGGCGCTAAATTAATTTGCCGCTTTAAGTATCCCCGCGCACTGGCAACTTCGATCACCGGCAACTAAATAGTTTACCATTCTGCTACTACTACTAAACAGTTTACTGCGGCAACTAAAAAGTCGCCCATTCTCTGGACCGCATTCAGTATGGTGTATTTCATTCGAACTTCTTCAAAGCAACTAAATAGTTGCTTGGAAAAAATTGCCAGTGTGCGGGGGTACTAAAAGTGGGTTTTTGGATGACCTGCAGTGAAATTTGTCTTCCCAGTGTTTAACATTATTATTCTTTTCTTTAGAGTATAAACTGTATATTTTATAAAAATTACTTGAAATTTACATATCCAACTAAAGTCTACCATTGGTTCTATTGCATTAAATAAAAATGACCGCAAGTTTTTACGGTAAATAACATTCAGTTCTGTGATCTGCATACAATAAAGGAAATTAATTGAAGAGTTTTAGTATCTGTTACATCTACGTTATATCAAAATTACTTAATCGATGTGAAAAAAAAATTATTTGCAGATAATGTTTTCGAGAGTGTATGTATTGACAAAAATATACGTGGCGGCTATGCGTGTTAGAAGAAAGACTTGTTGGTTTTCATTCTCTCTTCGTATGTGATATTTGTTAACCTAGCCATCTATCTGTCTCTCTCTTCCTTAATTTTTCCTCACTTTCACTCTCCTCTTATACCCCGCTCATCTATGTCTCCTAAACACATACTCCACATCTCTCCCTGTCTCTTCCTCTACCCTTGATCTACTCTAACTTATCTCACCCAGCCCTACTCATACATATCTCCTTGTCCTACTCTACCTTATCTGCCAAGCCGCATTTTCACGTATTTCAATCGTTCTTACTCTCTCAATATCATGATATTCTACTCTGTCCTTTTCTCCCATCTTTCTGCTCCACAACTCTCCTTCTCTCCATTCCTCCTTTTTGCTCTCCCGTATTTACTTCTCTTCCTCCACTTGCGCTCGCTTCCTTTTACTCACCTGTTCCCATTATCCATCCGTTCTTCTCTTCTCCTTCTGAATGGCTCTGTCTCTCTTACTCTCTCTCTTCGCCCCGCTTTTATCTTACTATTCCTCCATTTATATCTACATTCAACATTACCTATACCCCGCCCATTTGTTAGGAAATTACTTTAGCGTTTCCCTTTTTTATTAAAATGTTATTCTAAACATACGAACTTACCATACACCGTGACAAAAGGAAGTTTTAACCTCAAAAGACTTATTGCAGATTATATCGATAAAATAATCAGATGTCATAAAGAGAAATCGAGGAATATGTCAGTGGACTACACTATAATAAATGTTTAACACTGTATTTAACATTATGTATTGCTTGATGTTTCTTATCTAATTATAATAATTATATGGAGGACGTTTAACAAAAAAAAGGCAAGCAATCGAAAGTAACTGAATTCAGTAGCACATTTAATTTTGAGACGCATACTGTTTCCGGTTGCAATTTTCATTCTAAATTCATTTTCCATTCTGATAATTAGCAAAGCTCTTTTTATGCCGAGTATTTAGATATATATGGACATATCTAAGTAATACCTTAAACGGAAATTTGTAAGTAGGACTTCTACTCATTAGCATAGTCTCAAGGTAGCTTCTGTTGACACCAATAAATTTAACACATTGCGGTTAAAAAATGCACGATAAGTACTTAAGTTTTTGATACATTTCATTTTTATCCATTGACCTTTTTAGTTGCAAAATTGATATATCCTTGTCTTGTTTGAATTAAAAGTCGTGTGAACAGAATAGTTTATTCAATTATTATCTTTTTGAGCTACTTGGAATGTCTCTCAGTGTAAATCTTTTCCACTATAAAATTTAACCCCCTTCTCTCGAGATGAGCGCGCACTTTACACATGCAATTTGCTTTATATTGAAATCACGCGTTATTTTCATAATAGCACAGTCGTTAAAGCCATTAGTCGCGTAACATCGCGTTAACAAATGTGGCACTGTCAAGTATAAAGGAGAACCATTATTCAGGTCACTCCCATGCTGGTAGTTATGGGACAGCTATATAGATACAATGCGATAAAAACATAGTTTCACTTTCATATCTAGTTAGTGCAATGATAGGTATGATGCGGGTCTATATTTCTGAAGGTCATCGAGGAACAGCCGATACCTTTGAATGGTATCTTTATGGACTTTTGTATTTTTGGAGACCGGCTTAATTATAGCCGAGGCAATCGACGTAAGATTTAGTTTAACAACGATGTGTTTGTGTAGAAATATTTCGTTGTATATTTCAATTTGCCCCGTGTCAAATGAAGCATACTGTGAGTGTCTTTTTAAATTCTATTGTAAATGATTTCGTTTCATCTATCCGTTAGTAATAGAAATGTTATTATAATCAGTTAAAATGAAATTAACACAAACGTATTAATTTCATTTTAATAGATTATAATAACATTTCTATTACATCATCTATTTCTCTAACGTATCTCTGAATAAAAATTTATTCAGAGATACGTTAGAGAAATAGATGAATAAATACTTTCAACTATTCGTGTTTGAAAATATATTTGTTTACATTATTTTTGTTAACATTATTTTGCATTTTCGTAAATATCGTATTTACAAATTTAAAATAGTTCATAACAGTGTGATGCATTAATTTGAAGGGATATTTTATAAGAAGGGATATTTCAAAATAATTATTCTTAGTGGTGTCCATTTTTATCTAGTGAGAGAACCGTTGACAATGTCAAGTTAAAACGGTGGCCAGGCGTCACGTTGCCAAGATATATATTTCCTTACGACATCAGAAAATAATAATGTGGTCAATGCATAAACTATTTGCAAAAATTGTTTTCTTTTTAAATATAATAGTCTAATATAGAAAGTAACTTTATATAAACATGAAATGTATTATGATTAACTCCAAATAATTATTGTATTTGATAATAAGAAATAACTGTTTCAGTTTTATGGTAATTAGTAACAAATACGTTTCTTAATACGTAAAAAGTTCTGAAAACCCAAAATATATCTTATGTTTCAAGTTTGTATAATTTTTTATATTTTGGTCGGAAAAATAAAAGAATTTTAACAAGTAGTATTAATACGTAAATTAAAAATAGCAAGTTACCTTGCATAAAGTTTTTCGGAAATATCATAATATTCTTCTTTGAATTTTTAAAACAAATTAATATTTTTAAAATTATCTATGTCAATAATATACTATTTTGGTCTAAAATAAAAAATAGATACTAAAAGTTTATTTTTCATGTAAACAGCCTCTTAGAAATAAAACTGGTAAATATATTAAGAAAATATTATTAAAAATTCAACTTGCAAAACTGGCAGTGGATTGATTGATGCTTACGTCTCCGCCATTTTTATTCAAACTTTCGAGACTCATACAAGGCAAACGTCATTTCCCTTCGAGGACAGGTAATCTTGAATGTCCAAAAGTTTCTAAGCCCACTTAATTCAACGATTGAATAGACGATAAGAAGCGCAATCCCAAAAGAAACCGATACCACAAACATTTGTTCATTCGTCAAGATACTTTTATGTTTACACTAATATATATTCGGTTGACAACAATAAGCCCCTCATCACAGCTCACACATTCATGTTGGGTAATAAATAAAATCAATCTCCAATTATATAAGCACCGTAGTTATCCAACACATCTCGCCAAAGAAGTGTATGCAGAGAAAACATACCTTCTTTGCAGAATTCTTTGGACTAAAAATTTGGGAAAATTGAACCCTAAGATGGTTTGCGTCTCTATATTTTTTTCGCGTAAATAATTATAGAAGTGAGCTAAACAAAGGAAGGGGAGGCAGGGAAAGGCAGGGGAGTATGAAGATAGTAAGATACTTTAGACATTTATTCTTCTGGAGTTGATGAGGTGTTAGCTCATGGAAACAAAACATAATATTTTCAGTTGCTTCTCAAAGTATTAAATAGTTTTCTATTACATTATTAGAGCATATAAGTAGCTCTACCAAATAATGTGAACTGAATCTGGTACAGTAAGTCTTTATTTTTTTTCTTTTCCTAAAAATAATACGTAAGGTTGCCCAAGATAAGGATTTTGGGAGAGACCAAATATTTTTCTTTGAATCTTTAAAACCAATTTTTTATTGTGTGATTGGAGCGTTTCGCCTTCATCCATCGTTATGCATATTGCATGTTGCTTCGCTTTCTTTTTGCTCTAAATGGAAATAACAAACAAGAGTACTCTAAGCTCTCTTCGTGAAATTATCGTTTTTTTCTTTATTTTTACCCGCCGTAATTCACCGAAACCCCAAACATAAGATTTACCTGGGCGTCTTTATCCTTTTGTTATTGCAGAATATATTAACAATATTAAATAAATAAAGCGAGCGTAATGATAAAAAAAACCTGAAAGAAAAATCATTCTGATACGCTTGTTAATATCATTGTATTAATATTTACTCGAAATCGCAAGGGAATGTAGAATCGTGTTTTCTTCTTTTCCTACATACGCGAACTTTGAGTCAAGTTGCTTTTCTTGTAATTTAAACGTTATACATTTTTTTCATAAATTTTGGTTATGTTTTTAGATATCAAACTAATATGCTTTTTTAAATATAGAATTCCGTATCGATCCCAGTAAAATAAAACACTTATATCCCTGGCGAAAACCAGATTTATCCTTTTGATTTTCTGTCATAGTTTTTTTAAAATCTGGATTAGTTAATATAGAGACTTAAAATTAAGCATCTTCATATATAAATGAATAAAAACATTTCGCCTTTAATATAACCTTAATATACGTACGGTAGATTTACTACAAGAGAAATATCTTCTAATCAACCATAGCCAAGAAATCATCACCATCATCGGTCGGAAAATGTTTACTACTGAATGAAGACTCATCATTGCTTTGCGCAATGACTGATTCTGTGTTGCATGCATTTAACGGATTTCCGCAATCTTTACCAAGTCATCCATTGAGGCCATCCCATGTATCTTTCAGTACTTGGTCGTCATTCAAGAACATTTATTACCCAACGATCGTTGGTTCTGTACTTTATTTTGCCTATCAATTGCCACTTCAACCTCATATTCCTACCAGTTACTTCGGTGACCTTAATTTTCCTATAGATCTCCTTATTACAGATAATCTAAGGATAAATAATGTTTAGTCGAGGAAATAATTAGTTTCGAGGTGGACTGCATAATATTACATTTACTATAACGTGGACAATCATTTTATTTAATAATACAATATTGAATATTTACAAAAATGGCCAAAATTTCATATTTATTTCATAAAAAAGGAAAATGACGACGTATTGAGGAAAACTCACGAAGGCTGAAGTGTAATGTTAAATTTAATGCACTATATATTTTCTGTCAAACGGTTTTTTCATAGAGGTTACTGCTTGATAAATATTTCGGTGATTTGGATATAAGTGAAGATCGATAGAATAAATTTTCAGAGGTTACTGCTTGATAAAGAATTAGGTGATTTGGATATAAGTGAAGATGGATAGAATAAACTTTCGGAGAGGTTACTGCTTGATAAAGAATTAGGTGATTTGGATATAAGTGAAGATGGATAGAATAAACTTTCGGAGAGGTTACTGCTTGATAAAGAATTAGGTGATTTGGATATAAGTGAAGATGGATAGAATAAACTTTCGGAGAGGTTACTGCTTGATAAAGAATTAGGTGATTTGGATATAAGTAAAGACCGATATAATAAATTTATACATTCCTATATTTGATAGGTTTTTAACGTCAACATATGAGCATAATATATATTAAGGGAAAATGTATGACTGTTTTCATCCTGGCTTGTTTTATTGTAATAATCTAGCGGAATACCTGCACCAATGTGCCGGGTTTTCGGCATTTAAATATGGAATATGCTGCTAAACTCTTGACCACTTATTAAATCCTATTCTTTCCTTGCGTTTCTCTCTCATACCGTGTCATTTTTGTCAATATAATTACCTAAATTAGTGTTTGGCCAAATTTTACTAATTTTTTCATTTTTAAATCATATTTCAATTGTTTAATTATACTTTTTAAAGGCGAACTTTAAGAAACTTAAGAACAGATGTCGGTATATTTTACTGATTAAATTTGACGCAGTAGCAAAATTAAAATAATTAATTAGGATATTTGTAATTGAGTGTCGAAAAATTTATACCATTTTCATTGTGAGGATAATGATTAATTCATCCGATGATTTGTTATATGTTATAATAATTCGTCCGATGATTTTGTATGAAATAATTATATGCTTGCGACAATTATTAAATCGTGATCGACAATAAATTTTCATGACAAAGAAACTTTAAAGATATTGTTTAGGCTACACGTATTCCAACAAAAAAGTTAATAGAATATATTTGAATTTTATCTTTGAATAAAATTAGTTTTGACATACTTTACGTCGCTATAACATAAAATAAAACCTTGTAAGAGTTAATTAACAGCGCAAATAAAGTCGATATATTTTTGCAAGACTTATTTTGCAAGAGTAGATAAGAATTTCGTCATTAATTATAATTAAGGTGGGCTTTTTTAAATTTAATTACAAATACGTACGTAATTGTTGTACACATAAAATAATATGTATAATTAAAGATTTTAATTGTGCCAATTTATCGCAGTTGTGATCTATGAAGGTTCATTGACTTGGATAGGCCTGCAGAGGGAGGACGTGTTTTACTCGTAGTTCTTTTAGATGAAAACGCTTTTAGACCCTAAATCTCTAAAATGTTAAAACATATTATACCATTAGAATAAATATATGAAATAAAAATTATGTGTGTACTTATGTACACGCGTTATAAGTTATATTTGGTATAATACAAGAGTAACCGTATTTGGCATGCAAATATTAAAAGGATATGAAACAATAAAAGGACTGGAGCTTGATTATAAATACCGTTAATATATCAATGAAGTAATTAAATTTTGAAAATTAAAATTTAACATTTATTTGACAGATGAGTGGCCCTCCATTTTATTTTCTGTTGGCTTTCCATTAAAAGCCAATCTTCTGCCAGACCGTTTCCAAATCATTGCGCTTCAATATTATTATTTTCCCATATGGAGTAGTAAAAATTTTTATCTTTTTTATCTAAAATTGCAATTATTATCATTTAATGTGAAATAATAATTAATATTATCATTAATAATAATACTATTAAGTTATATAATTAATTAAATTTTATTATTTTAAAAATTTAAATAAATTCTTAGCATTCAATTTAATATAAACATGTGTGTATAAAAACGGTCTGCTGGATGATTAGCTCACAATGGAAAGCCAGCAAAAAAATTAAATGGTGGACCGCTCATGTCAAATAAACTATGTAAATATACATTTAGTGAGCAACTTCATTAATCTATTTTTGTTGTATTCGTAAAATTTCACTCTCGTCATATTTTCATTACCTCCGAAAGAAGTTATAACTTCAAAAAAATAATATTGTAACTAAATGAGTCATATTTCAAAAATTAATATAATTTAATATATCTAGTGTGTATTTAACATTTTATTTCTATTAAAACCAAAATCTATTTTTTCAACGCTCTCACGATATTGGTATTGATAGATAGATATTTTAATTATTACACAATTTGATATTTCAAACAATATTGAAATAATAGTATTGGACGTCAATGAAAAATAATATTGGGTCTCAACTTCAATCGTCAATATTTATTTATTCTCAGGATTTACACAAGGAATTTTTTTATCCCAATATATCGAAATAAAACTTCTCTAGGCGCGACTTGAGAGCAACTCAGATTTATTTTGGATGGAAATAATGTTATGTCTACAGTTTGTTTACGCTGCTTCCTGTATCTGAATGCATCGACTGACTATAGAATTTCGTGAGTATACGAGTTAAATACATATACAGGGTTAAATTTTGTTCAGTGACCAAATTTTAAGGATCGATTTAGAGTCGGCAACTACATCATAAAATGAGAAAAAACGTAATTTTTTAAACTTATTTTAACAAACCCGCTTTAATAAAATGCGGGAATGTTAGGAAAAGTTGAAAACAAATAGTTTTTTTTAATGTTTCTTTATATTATCATTTAGTTGCTCCTGATCGCTTATTAAAATTAGGTCACTGACCAAAATTTATTCCTATGTATATACTTGAATTTATATCTGTTCAATTTTTATAGAGTTTAATACTAATCATTATATTGTTTGGAAGTGTATACTTACAATGAAGATGAGATTTCGAAATGGAATTGCTTAATGGGTCCACTACCCATTAAGCAATTCCATTTTTCGTCAACTGTGATTCAAAATATTTTTACTGGTAGTTGTTACTTTTCAAAACCATCAATCCATCGACCAGTTCAGGGTCTGATGATGAGTTTTGGAGATGAACAATGGAAATCCCTAACGGATGGTCGTAAATCAACTGTGATTCAAGATATTTGCTACTGATAGTTGTGTTACTGTGAAAAATGACTTGACCATCGACCAGGTCAGATTTTAGTGATGAGTCCTGGAGATGAATAATGTAACTTCTTAATGAGTGGTACCAAATCAATCGTGATTCAATATATTTGTTACCGGTAGTTCTCTGCAAAATAATTACACCATTGACTAGTCAGGTTTTCATGAGAGTTCTGAAGATGAACAATGTAACTTCTTAAAGGATGGTAGTACATCAAATGTAGTTCAAGATATTTGCTATGGATGGTTATTACCTTACAAAATAACTGCACCATCGACAAGGTCAGGATCTGATGATGAGTTCTGGAGATGAACAATATAACTCCTTAACGGATGGACTTAAATCTACCGTGGCTTAAGATATTGGTTACTGATAGTTATTACTTTACAAAATAACTACACCATCGATGAGGTCAGGGTCTGATGGTGAATTCTGGAGATTAATAATGTTATTCTTTTACGAATGGTACTAAATCAACCGTGATTCAAGATATTTGTTTCTTTCCTCCCCCCCTCTCTCTCTTTTTCTCTCTGCCGTTTTATTCCTTAATGTATACTTATAAATTGGGGTTCAGATCGCTAAAGAAGTTTTATGTCTGTCACGTGTGTTGAGTTGCACGTGTAATTTTTAGTAATACCTCCCACAACCGTCAAAGAAGTTTTACTTCAACCGTGCGTAAAGGTTACTCCCGTTCATATTTTTTGACTGAATACAGCGAAATAAGTATGTTTCATTGAGAAACAACTTTCGGTACGATACTTTGATTCACAGTGTGGTGTCCCCTTTTATGCTGCTATCGTTACGCGGAAAGTGTAATACCGTAACTTGCATACACGTAACTTGAATACCGTAATTTGAATAACGTACTGTAACTTGCATACCGTAACTTGAATACCGTAACTTAAGATACGAAAAGATGTAGGTAGAAATCAATACAAACAAATGATATTTTCTTATTCTTAATGTAAAATACCTTATCATCCGTAATACACAGATAACACCACTAATCACTATTAACATGACTAATGTTTTGGGTTCTTTTTTCGTCCTTCACATTGTTTCGGTATATTTTATGGGTTCTGTGTACAATGTGTAACAACCAACTAAATGAGTGGGTATAAAGAAAATATATCACTTGTAATCTTTGTACTAGAGACCCGCTGACAAGTTCAGTTACTGAAGTTTAGAGACCCGCTGACAAGTTCAGTTACTGAAGTTTCACAGTAGGATACAATTTTTTTTTACAGTAGGATACAATTAAATTAAATTAAGCGTATCTAGAGAGTGATTCCACTTCTCATACGTCACTGTTAAAAGTGGTAATATTGGGGATGGAGCGGTTAGCAGAAAAAACATAGTTATTCTGCTGGTAACGCTTGTATGCTTATGTTTATCTTACTTCAGTTAATATAGAACAATATTAATTTAAAAAATCGGTCAACTGTAAACTATACTTGTAGTGTTCCATGAAATCAGCCATCATTTAAATTATAATGCACTCGGATTACATGCAGCGCTGTTAAAACGCTACCGTGCTACCAGCAGCCTATGGCACCAGTACCGTATCACATCGTGTATGCGCGGAGCAGAATGGCAAGCGTTTCGACTGAGCCAAATTAAAAACTTTAAAAAATTTCTAAAGATAAAAGTAGATCCTTGCATCGTGTCATAATTTTTTTTGACGAAAAACTTTTTCTCTAAAACCGATCATTCGGTAGTTAGGTTAAAAAAACAATTGATTTTGTTTATTCTTTTTAATCGGACCAGAATTCAATTCATTTATAATAATTTTAGTTCATTCTATGTCTAATTCGTAATGTTCATGATATTTTTCTGATTTTTCTGGGCGATCTTTAAGTGATAAGGGGGAAGGGGTGTGGTAGAAATAATAGAAAAGTTTTAAACGTTTTTCCCGCAAAATGTTTAAATGAATTCACAAAATATATTCGTTGAATTCGTGCTTGAATGAGTTTTCAATTGACACCTTGCATGGTCTCCTTGGAATTTTTTTGTGCCTCAATTTATCCCTCTAAAATTAATCTCACGATTCAAAATTGAAATGTTCACGTTTGTAATCGGACAACTATACTTATGTCTGTGCGAAATTTAAATTTTATCCAATATTTTCCCAGAAAATCGCCAGTGACATAGGGACGGACGGACACCGAAGTGATTCCACAAGTGTTCCGCTTTGACAATTATGCTACGGAACATTAAAAAGGTACTTCGACTCTGATAGTGATAATAGTGCAGTTACTAATAAAGAAATTTTCAAAGGAGACCGGTGAAAATGTAGCGTTATAGAAATGTAATATAAGTTATGAAAAGCTTTTATTTTTTACAATATAAAAAAACAAATCAATCCATAATACAAAATAAAAATACCGTCTTGGTAAATACGCTTAAATTTTATTTTGAACATAACAAGAATTGTTAATAAGACATGAAAACATCAATAAAAATTTAATAATACACACAATAACTACTTACAAACGATTTAAAAAAAAAATCATTATCCATTGATTTTTTTTAATGTGTAGCCTTCATCCATTTTCCATTCGTAATATTTCTGAATTGACAAAATACATCCCTTTTCGTTTTTTTCGAGTTTTACGTGGTTTGGATGGTCTTGTCGGAACTGCCAATTTCTTGGATTAGTATGTTACATCTATGTATGGAGGATATAATCTGCAATTTGTATAATCTTGGTGGTTCTGTAGAAATAGCATATACAGACATCATGAAAAATAATGTTATTTTTCGTAGAGAAATACGAGGTTCAGATAATAGATTATTTAAATATAATTTTTAGAATGCTTGTTTTTTATTATCTTTATATAAGAGTGTCATTTCTATTCTCGTGACATGTGGGTCCAACCTTATACGAATTTTTGCCGGTCCCCTTTTTGAATAAAATTATATTTTTTGTTAGCGTCGTTCTAGAGTAAGATTTGTCAAATACATGTAGAATAAACTTTATCACACACATGTATAATCATTAATACATTTATCAGTATTGCGATATAAACAATATAATAAAAACAAAATAAGTTGCTTTGGAAATTTAGCGAAATTATTTAATTTATCCATATCTTTTTATAACTTTCTACACGATAGGAAATTTTACATAAAAACAAACTAATATTGAATATATTTGGCGTTAATTTTGTAGAAATTCATTATTCACAATTAAATGAAACTACAGTATTATTTCTACATTATTTAAATTCTTTACCATGACTTAGGTTTCGTTGTATGACATCTTGAAGTAGGCTATTAGCAAAGAATTTCTTTGCTAATAGCCCACCTGAAGATGTTGTCATACAACGAAACCTAGGTCCTGGTAAAGAAATTAAAGAAAGTAGGAATAATACTACATCACGCAGTTTCATTTAATTGTGAAAACAAAGTAAATTGATGTACCCATATTTATGAACTACCCAGGTTTGGCCGTGGCGTCATTTGGGTAGATTTTCTATGAAGTTGTCGGTATTGGTTCTGGATCCAATGAGACTAATTACGAGGTATCTAATTACGAGGCTCTATAAATAAAGACATCAGTTTTGTTGATTTAATATATACGTTGCACCATCTATTGATATATTGTTGCACTAAATTTTTATTATCAAGTACCGAGTTTTATCTCTTGAGAGTTCTCAGTTTAAAAATTAACCTGTGAATTTAATTAGACGTGATTGGGAAGCAAATATCTAAAAATATTTTTGGTGGTTTAGTGTTCCACGGGTACGAAGCTTCAGGTCTACACTTAATAATCCGCCATAGAAATTATATACATGTCAAATTTGGTAACGATTCTTTGCTTAGTGCAACTAATGGTTGTTAGGTAAGAAGAAAATTAAAAATTAAAAATATATTCTAACTTATAACATTAATAAGTAGGGATTGCTGTATGTGTAAGTTTGAACGATCATGTCCTGATCATGTCCTATAACTCGCAGGACGATTCCTTTTGTGTATTATATGTATTAAAAGTTAGGTCTATTTTTAATAAATATATGTAGCCAATTTAAACAAAAAGAAATAATGTTATTAATTACAATACGACGAATTCTGACCGACCTGATCGAAATTTGTGATTAATGTTTATTTGATTTGTAAAATTTAAACGATTTATACCGAACGATAAACATTTTTATTGGCCGAGTTCATTGAATGACATTCGTGAAATAACTATGAAACTTGTTATTAAACTACTATTAAACCATTACTTGTGATTTTGATCAGGAGAGGCTAAATGTCTTAAAACATTGTGAAACTTCAGACTGATCATTTGCTAAATAGTTACTTTTTCGAAAACCTGCAAAATACACATACAAGCACCAACATTTTTATTGCGAGATTTGTTAATGTTTTTTACTTAAGATCATAATGAAATGCTATATTTTTATACAAAAGTGGCAACGTTTCCTTTCTTTTGAAAACCTTCTAAAACGTCACCGATTTTCATGATTTTTTACAATGTAACTGTAATTACATACATTTATATATTATATGTTTTTATTTTTGCAAATATCATACCACAAAATCCGATTTTTTTTACAAAAAATATTATCATAGTATGATGCTTTCAGATATATATATATATATATATATATATATACACACACACACACACATATATATATATATATATATATATATATATATATATATATATATATATATATACGCATCGGAACATGCATAAAATACAATTTTGAAGTTACCCGTATATTTTAAAATTATTGACGCAGAAATTTTGGTTCACATTTTTCCAAATCTGTGGTTGAAAAATTAGAGAGCGTAGTAAACACCGTGCACCACTTTCAAGTCGAATATCTCGCGAAAAGGGTGTTCCGTTTTGTATAATCTGTGCAATAAAATCCCACTGGACGGGGATTATACTTTGTATTCCACCAATTTACATATATTATATATCTATTCACTATTTTGCTACATATTAATTGATATCTCCAAGTGAAGCAGCTATTTATAAACATTCATGCAATAAATTTGAAAAAAAATTTGCGCCTGCAACAAAGAGATAAATGGACGAACATGTCGAATTTTGTTGTTTTAGTCTCTAAAAAAGGTTTTATTTAAAATAAAACTTCAGTTTTTTTTGTAATTTCTTGAAGTTAGCTCCTGAATTAGTTCACGCAATTGTTTGATCTTTCAGTAAACTGGAATATTAGTGGTAAGATAAATAATTAAATTAATCGAAGTTAACCAACATTGAAAAGTTAAACAATGGTGGGTTTAATTGTAATTGATCAAAGTTGGCCATATGGATTAATAACGATATTATGTTAAACATTTTTTAGTACCTACGTAGAGGTAATTAACATGTCCATCCTGTTGATAATATTCCTTCATTTGAATGTGATCGAGATTGGAAACAGAGTATAATGTTGATCCTCTTAGTAATTTTTCATTTGGCGTGATAAGAGATGGACCAGTTATATTATTTGGCATTTCCCAAACTTTTAGAACAATTGTTGTCACGGGGCTGTCCTAGGTAACAAACTGGCTCAATGTTTTTTTTGGAGATTCTAATCGCGAGTATAATGTTGATCCTCTTAGCCATTTTTCATTTGGCGTGATAAGAGATGTATCAGTTATATTATTTGGCATTTCCTAAACTCTTAGACCAATTGTTGTCACGGGGCTGTCCTAGGTAACAAACTGCCTTAATGTTTTTTTGAGATTCTAACGACGAGTATAATGTTGATCCTCTTAGTCATTTTTCATTTGGCGTGATAAGAGATGGATCAGTTATATTATTTGGCATTTCCCAAACTTTTAGACCAATTGTTGTCATGGGGCTGTCCTAGACAACAAATCGCCTCAATGTTTTTTTGAAGATTCTTACTCCGAGTATAATGTTGATCCTCTTGGTCATTTTACGTTTGGCGTGATAAGAGATGGACAAAGTGAAACAATAGATAAATGGTTTTAGAAAAGTTTAAAGGGAGGAAATAATTTTTTATATTTTCAGAGCTATGTAAAGAAATTTGTTTATATAATATGGAATAGCTTTTATTACGTATTTATGGGGTAAGTGTTAGAAGCATTAAAGGAGTTAAAATGTGTATTCAAATAATGCAATGCTCATAAATGTTAAATATTTTTATTCAAAAAGTATATTTTTAATTAATACCGTACTGTAGAAGTGAAAAATTGGCAACCAATGCAATCGTACTGTGTATGTGAATTTTGAGTAGAGAATTTAAAAAAATAATTAACATTAATAGTAGTCGTCCACTACCTGAACATTCACGGAGGCAAATGAATTAGTCAAAATGATACTGTAGACATTCAGCTGATCATATTTTTCCACTTTGCTATACCAAATAATGTACTATAAATATGATATATTAATGCATACAAATAAGCTTCTCTTAAAACATTTTTTTTAATTCAATACAAAATGCACCACATAATGTATAAATACACTTGTCTAGAGAGAAAATATGCGTTTTCATTATAAACGTGGACTTTATATACTGAGTTGGTATGCCTCGAAAGCGGGAGAGAAGTAGTTTATTTGAATTTTATTAATAAATTTTGTTATTTGAATTTTATTAATAAATTTTGTTATTTGAATTTTATTAATAAATACTATTTACAAAAAGAAATGATATAAAAAATAAAGAAGAAGAAAAAAATACAAACATCAAGATTTGATTGATTACGACATAAGTCTGACTAGACTTATGTCGTAATCTAATGCTTTACCGCTGCCTCAATAACTCATCGGGCAAAGTGACGAAATAAAAATATTAATATATTTAATTACTAACTCGGACCCTCTATGTTCATCTCGTTTGGCCGTACTCGGTCTAACGCCGAATATACCCAAAGTAAAACCGTTTGACCATACTCGGCCCACCGCTGAGTATGCTTGACGCGAATTTGAAATCTTTTCTTATCAAAACTTATGGACAAGGTGAACCAAAAGTAGTTTTTACTTCAAAAAAATCATCTTTTTTTTATCTAAGAGCAGTTTTAATTTTATCAAAATTATCATCATTATAAGCATTAGATTTAAACCTAGTTGGAAAGTCCGACGTCATTTTCAGAAATATACAGTAAAATTAGATATTTTTCAGAAAATAAATAAAATTGAGCTTGAGCTAAATTAAAGCACCTTGTGCTAAAAAGGGTTCAACGTCAACAAATATGAAAAAGAATTAGACTCAACTTTAAGATTCTTCCCTTCGTTTTGGAAAAGTGGACTGAGTTTTAATGTGGTCGTACGTATATTCAAGGTGATAAACGCCAGGTTTGGCCATCAAAATACCGCATTGACCAACAAGATTGTTACGACAATCCACAATACTGTGTTAAATGAACACCGATTGAAGATACGTGAAATTTCTGACACTACAAGTATCTCGATATACCGTATCTATTTAATTTTACACAGCGTTATGAGCACTAAACAGTTTCCCCCGATGTATGCCACATTTGCTAATACGTAAGGTATTTTCATAAATCCTTCTTAAAAGTGTTTAGACTTATCCAAACAGTAGGTATAAGCAGGTGAAATTGCCTAAAAATCTTAAATGGTTATAGCTAGGATTTTAACGAATATTCGTGGTGTGGTGCTTATAGACTATTTGGAAAAAGGTCGAGGCATTGTGTATTAACCAATATATATTAAACTTTTCTAATGAACCAATTGAAGATTGCAGTTCAGGCTAAACGTCTACATCTGGTCAAAGAGATAGTGCCCTTACACCATAATAGTGAGTTTGCATAAACATCTGGGGTTGTTGCTAAAAATTTCCATGATCTTGGATCGAAAGTATTCCAAAATTGCTGGGATCTAATTATCAGATTTAGATCCCAGCAATTACTTCTTTCTAAATTTGAAGAAACACCATTTTGGATGAAAATTCACTGTAGGTGATGAGATAAAAACTGGGACAACCATTTATTTTGCAGTTTATCTAATCATATTACCCTGAGCTATCATGATTAATAAACAAGATAATATATTAATAGAATTTAAAATCCGATTATGATCGAAGAGAGAATGAGATGAAGTTAAATTCCATGACTTATTAACGAGCATCTGCGATTTATAACGGATGTGATCTTTTCTCGTCTGTATTTAAGCTGCTGATTTTTCTAAACAAAACTGACAATTGGAGTATCTAAATTTTCACATCCTTCAATTAGCAAGATAATTTTATGACCCAACAACACAAATTCGAGTTACAACTTGGGTTCAATAATTTTTGTTACTGGCTGCAATGCACTTACATCCAACGGTCATTTCTCGTCTAATGATTTGTGACCTCCTAAACTCGCGCATTAATAGATGAAACTGTGGGCTAAATTTGCCTGCAAATTCCTGACAAACTGGGACACTATTAACTTTAGGTTCTATTATTGTACTCGTCAAGTGAGTCGAATGTGTTTTATTATCGATCGTTGCGTCGCAAGTGCTCTTTCATAGTATTTATGTTTGTACTGATAGAACAACGTATCAAGTTTCAAAGCCATGTTTGAATTTTGGTACGGTTTTATTGTTTATCAGATTACCGTAATTTTTCCGCTTTTGCCTCGAAAAAAAAGCTGTTTTAAACATTTTTGGATCTTGAAAACTTTCTCCCTCTGAGGTGCTTTCAGAAAAATATACTATATGATAAATAATAAAGATACAGCAGTTATGTATGTAAATATAAATTAAAAATATCTATACAATTAAAGTAAAAACCGTCATCTACTGAATAATTATAAAACTACACATTTATGGAGTTTGCTTATAAAGGAAATAGATGTCACTGTTAATTAATTATGTAATCATTTCTTCATAAATCAGTAAGGATTTTCACATTGATGCTTGCCAATTGCTTGCCAGCGCTGTGACATGAGGAATTATCTGTCATATTAAGTCTATGAGAAACTCGGTTATTTTTTGTTTTAATGGACAGCATGAAATAAATTTTTTTTAAAATATTTAGTTATATTTTAGCTTCTGCTGTAACTTCGAAAAAAAATTATATTAGTCTTTACCAGATTCATTGAAAAATCTTAGATTTTTTTCTGTCTTTAAAACATTGCAGGGGGTTTAAGATTATTTCATGTAAGATCCGTTGATTACGTCTTGAAGTGCAAAGAATTTTATTCACTTTTAGAAACACTTCTATGACAATTTGTAACTTATTAGTGAGTTATTGTGAGTTATTCGCTGTCAAGCAAAAAAAGGTAATGTTTAAATTTGACCATTATAACTCGTGAACAAACAAACGTACCGCATACATTTACATTTAAAAGAGAGTTTTTAGAAGTTCTCTTTAAGATGCTTACCCAATTTTCGTTTTTAATTTATTTTGTCATTCTCAATATCAATTATTTATTTTAGGAAAATTCCATTTTTCAAACTTTTCAGTAAACATGTTGTCACTTTTTAAAAAGTAATTTAATTAACAAAGTTTTCGTAATTTTTTTAGTATCACAGTATTCCTAAATATTGTGAAAAACGGTCGAGAGGTCAGATTTTTTTTACCGTTTATCGTACACAATGAAACATAAAGTAATGAAAAAAAAATTAAAGCGTCATCAATCTCTCAATTTTCTCCTTTTTCTTAGAATAATAAGGCATTTTTTTCGTAAAAAATTATCAATACCAACGCGAGTCGTCGAACTAGCAGAACAAAGGATTTCAGTACTTGGGCAACATAGCTCATTACATGGACTAATAGCAAGGCAAATATTGACTAATTGGTGATTTTTTATGAAGAAGAGAACAATTTATTTAGCTATTTAAAAAAAACCCAAAATTTCTGAAAAATTTCGATTATCTTTTCATTTTAACACATAGTGTATATAGTACTAACTTTTATTTTTAATATAATGTTAATATGTCCAGGGTGGTAAAATGGCAACATCAAATTCAAATATTTCGATTTTTGAGTTCACATTGATATACGTGATTTTTAGGCTGTTAAATATATCATCTTGTATAATAAATTTAATATCATCTTCTATAATAGCCGTCATATCACTTCAAAATCTACCTATAGTATTGAACAAAAAGCGACAAGTATAATATCAGGTTAACTTTACATTAAAATAAATTTTCCTTTTGTGCCATCAATTTTAGCTCTTAAGCCATGACTGCTAGTTTGGCTTGACATCAGGCTTGTTTGTCTGAGTTTCCCCTGTGGACGAAAAAAAGCTCTTCCAGTTTCTTCATAATTGCTATTCGTTATGAAATATAAAGTATGTAAATAAAGCTTTAACATATACATTTCATTAGAACACGTTTTAGAAAAGTGGTTCATTCGGACGAACCTACTTTTAACGTAATAATTCCTTCACGTTATTGTAACGTAGCAAAAATTTTCTGTAGTAATTAAATTTTAACACTGAATTTCATTAAATGCCTTACACAACGCTATTAAATATAGGAGTTTGACAGATCTCACGGTTCTCTGACGACGTTTAAAAAAAATTAGGAGATCTGGAATTATTGTCCCTGTTTTCCTACAACCTTTGAGTAGAGATCTAAAATATCTTTCTTTTTTTCATAATTAAAGGTTCAGTAGTCTCAGAAATATGGAAAAAATAACATTTTTTTCCGTATGTTTTTCGGTATATACTTAAAGATATATACACAATAAAAATTAAGTAGTTGTTGGTACTCTTATTATTGCTGTTACTATTATTTTTTATACATATTTAAAAAAAAAATTCTTATTCTTTAATTGAATGTCTTCAATTCATCTTTAATTTCAAGAGGGCATGTGTTCAACTATCAAATCAATAATGATCATGTACTTACGAAATTTTTTTTACTTAGATTCTTCTTCGAGTTAATGTTAAAATGTTTCATTACATTTTTAATTTCTCCCTTTTCTGCATTAAAAGTCAAAACAAAAGCTTTATAAGAGGTTGATATTAGGTTAATTTGTCGAGGAAAACTGAATTAGTGAAGTTAAAGTGTTTTTAAGTGATCGACTATTTAACCAGTGCAGTCACCGGTAGCGGTAACTAGTTTACTCACCTGTGATGGAGCATGGGATTTATTAAAGAGTTACAATTCAACAACTACATCAATTTACAATTCATTTTTACAATTCATCAACTGAGATATAACGAGTAAGATTGTAATGAAACCATCAGCCCTAAAATGTAATCCGTAGTCTAAAACTTCTAAACATAACAGAGCATGCAAAACATCCAATTACACAATAGATACATAGTCCAGTAGTAATAGATACATACTTCATCACCCAAAAAATCATCGCTGTTATTCTAACTTTCAACAACACAAATAAGTCAAAGTGTGGTCACAAAAACACTGTCAAACCGTACCTTAAGCCCGGGATCAAAATGTCAGTTTTGTCTGTGAAAAATAACAATAAAACATACATTTATTATTTCAACTCTGCTATTATAACCATGCTTGACACTCAATTGTTATGGATGGATTAGACTTCAGTGTGTATACGATAACAAGCTAAAATTTGGTCTTAAGTTTATCAGGCAAATGTAACCTCGTAACCAATATTCAAAATTTGTTTAACTCAGTAGACCAAATTTTATAATAAATAGGAACTAATGATCTTAGTGTTTTATTCTAAAAACTAATAATGGCGTAATAGTTACTTAGTCACAACTCGTAAATGGACCAAAACGTAGTAATGGTAATATAAACGACGCACGCAAAGATTCGGAAAAAAGTGAAAGTATAATAAGGCTTTTTTATTTTTTTATGAAAAGATGAGTTTATGAATGTACATATAAATTTTTTACTTATGAAAACAATAAATAACCGCGTTTAATTTAACATTTTTCTAATAAATTTAACACGTTTACCGATTAATACGAATCTTCACGCGAATCCAACTTGATCTGGAAGGCTTTATAGATATATATTAATTTTGTCTTCGACTCTTTCATTTCTTACAATTGTTTTCCAATCTTCCTATTATCATCAATTTAGTTGTACTATTTCAGCACACCTTTCTTTCTATACTTTAACTGTTACACATCATCCACATTAGACGTAACTGTTGCTCGTCAAGTAACTTGTAACTCTAACGTTCGACTGCGATTTACATACATCGGATGTAGTCATTTTGTCGTCAAATGATTTGTAACCTTCCGAACTCGAATTACGGACAAAGAGTGCGAGTGGACGTGAATCACTGGTACACTGCGAGCACGTGCACTCCGCTCGCGGGCTCGAGCCCAATTGATACCGATGGGCGACACGGCCGCACGGTGACTAATGCCATTCATTGTTCTTGACATCGTGGGGTCGATAACCAGCGGTGTATCTTAATTTATTCATTTATTTAAGGCTAGCTTTTACTTGCAGCTCCACCCTATCTTTTTATTGTATTGCAATGTTTAAATAGGTTATTTGACTTGATTTTCTAAATTGTTTCAAATTGTTCTATTTTGCATTATAAGCACACTACATTTACATTTTCAGGATATATGCCGTATTTTTTATATAAATCACTTTTAAAGTTTGAATTTTTGAACTCGCGCTAAAAACGCAATTTCTGTAATGGCTAGCATGACGTCACACGCAATATAAACATAAACAGTTATTATTTATTTTCATATTAAAATGGTGTGTAGTACCACAATATACAAATACGTCTATAAAAAGTCCATATAAAGTGTTTGTTTCAGTACCAACGAATCCTAAAAGTCGAAAAAGTGCTGTAATTAGTCCGAAGAGATCCAAACAGCATTATAGCGCACTCAAATGATTTTATGTGTGAAGATTATTTCGATGTTAGGAATATTTGTTTTAAATATTATTATCGATATCAATGCCTATAAACCAAAAGAATAAGAACATTAAATTTTGGTATGAATGCGTTTTACTCGCCTATGATGTCATCTGACTTTTAACCAATAACAAGGCGTTTGCGACGTTGATTGAATTTCAAAAAATATTGTGATTTCTTTACTTTTTTTAATTAAACTTATTGTTTCGAAAATGAAAAGCGATACGATAACGTAAATAATACGTTATAATCTAAAAGGATGACCACGAATTGTTGTATATTTTCGATGTTGTCAAGTAGCCTATTATTTATTGACATTGATGTTTAGATTGTTGAAATTGCAGTTAACATTTTAAGTTTATTTTTTAAAATACGATTTTCCTCTCTGCTAGCTACTTGCATAATACTTACAAACTTTTTGTTGTTATTTTTAATATTTACCAATGACATGTTAAAGAATCTTTGAAATAAAATGCTGTAAAATATTAACTATTTATCGCATTGAAATAGTACTCAAAATGTTTTCATATTTTCTTAATTTGTTCTTGTATTTAAAGAAAAAAATCATTTGGTTAATTTATCACAAATCTTTAAAGATATGAATATACTGCCAAGGTTTTTTAAAGATATCTAAGTTTAATAATTTTGTCATACTTAATGTCCAAAGGTTTAGACAGCGTAAGCCAAAATAAGCCTTAATTTACAGATCTTGCTCCAACTTGCTTCATAAATATTGCTATAGCTTCATACAAGGTATATTAATATTTCAACGTATATTAATGTTAAAATATACAATAAAACTTTTCGGAATTAACTGAACTTTCTTCAAATATATTTACGTTATTATTTTCTATTATATTTTTGTATGAATATGGTATATGTTTTTCTTGACAAATTAAAACAATTGTAAATTTTACTTTGAATTCTAAAAGGTTTTCGTTATTATTTACTACAGTAAAATATGATTAAAATTGTATGAATAATAAAATGTTTATTAATGATTAATGAAATATTAATGTAATATAAATTATTTAAAAAAAAACCATTGAAAACTGATGTTCTACGATTCAATTTATATAATACGTTAATTTATATGCGCGGTGAATGCATCATTACTGCCAGTGTTCATTATATTTGATCTTCTTTTTGTAACTATTCATATTATTTTACTTTGTTAATTTTACTAGATTATACATTTGAAAGTCGTAAGTGAAACTTATTATGCAATTAACAATTCTAACGAAAAGTAATTTAAGATTAGTTATGAGTACCAAGTATTAATTATTCCACATATTTATAATAATTAATTGTTAATCATAAATATGCAATCACGTAACTAAACTAAACTTTAGCTTAGCTATGTGTATTATTTATTTCAATACGATTTTGTAAAATTTCTTTGGCATTTGCATGCCAATGGAAATATAGGATTGGAGAATTAATAAAATAAACAGTATTGGTATGCATTGAAAAAAGGCAGCATCCAAGTGGAAAGTGAACAGGGTCACAAATTTCATTTGATAAACGGTTTTTATTAGTTAAAAGCTAGTTATGTTTGAATGAGTTATGATTATATTCATAGAAATATTAGATTGTAATTGTAAATGAAAACCTTCCGGGGAGACTAGTAGAGGTATTTACAATCTTTATGAAATATTGTCTGGCGACTAGATTTGGGTTTTCTTTATTGTCATGCATGTCAACGTTGAATTGTGAACATTTAATTTTATATTAGTAATTTCTTTAATTAGTGTAAATAATATATAATATAAAATAGGAATACAAAACACTTCCCTTCCTTTGACAGAGAATGTAGATCATAAAGTAATTTTAAGACCAATAAGTATTCTTCACTATTATGTATCAGTTAAGATTTTATTTTTTATATATTTGAAATAAGTTGAAGTTATTTACTGAATAGATCGTAGAACAAATAGTGTATTAATTACGTTAACTAAATAACTAAAGTATATCCTCGATTGTCTACCAACAAACTTATATTTATAGAGATAATACGCGTTAAGGTTTCTATCCAATCTATTTTGTTATTGAGTAAATTTAATTTTTTGATAAGAAACTAAATAATCCAATAATCAGCAAATTATTTGCTGGATAAAATTTTCGAATTAGAAATAGTTTGTAGGTCTTCCGAGCATAAAATTAAGTTGGTGCGATGGAGGGGCTATGTTTCAGCCGCTATTTTTAAAGATATTTTTTTTTCTTTAAATGTATTTGAAACGGTTGGATTTAAGAAAAAAAATGTAACACTTTGTATAGAGTATAGAATAATTAAATATTGTTCTTTAATGACTATATTTTCAAAATTACACCGTTTTTAAGCACGGAAAAATGTATAGTAAAGGTAGTCAATGTTCGTAAGATGGCCGTAAATTATAAATGAAAATCTAGAGAATTTTATACTTTATAAAAAATATCAACATTTTTGTCATAAGTCCAATCATTTCCGAGATATTAAATAAAAACCATTTCCTAAAATGGCAGTTGAAGCATAGCACGACCGCCGAGACACCTTAAATATATACTCAGGTTGATACAAATTTTGTTTATTTGATTAGTAATTATTTTTTAAATTTGAAATTTATTTCGAACCGCCAAGAATTTTGGACTAAGGGTTGCCAACATCGCCATAAAATATTAAAAAGAAATAAATGTTCGCGACCCCTCACTAAAGCGACTGTCAAACATACGGTCTCGTAGTTTATGTCATCTGCCTCTACACGTACCTACACCATTGAGTTGCGCTTTTCATTAAGTATAAAAAGTCAAATGTTTGTAAAACACATTAGTCTTAATACGAATCGATACGAGACACTACTGTACTCACTCCAGTGAGCTTAGTCATCAGTCAACCTCGGTCAATAAAAATAATTTATAAACAATAATAAACTTACAGTATTTCAGAAACATATTGGCTCGCGATATCCTTTGTAAGTTGCGGGTTTTGAAACAGTCGTAAATAGGAAGTGAACAGTTTCGTTGTGCGTGAATCAAAATCTTTACTCAAGTTCCGGTCATGTTAGAGATTTATTAATTTATTTGCAAATATTCAATTTAATAATTTTTTTTGTTTAGTAAATTTTTGTGAATCATGTCTGCTTTAATTGTCTTCGTTATCCTTTGCATATTTTCGTCCTGCGATATTTTCAGGTGAGTGTTTTTGTTTGGTTTTGTTTTTTTAAATTTCATAGTTTTTATGTAATTCACAGTTTGTCTTCTATTGCAATATTTAATCGGGTTGGACAGAATAACGCTTGATTTATTGCCATAAATTTTATAATATATTTTCGCTTGTTAGTAACATTTTGACAGAAACAGAATAATTTTCAATGTCAGTTTACAGTTTATTTTTAATTAATTTAGGCAATGGCTTCAAATTAAAGAAAATAATCGATATTGATGATTTCTTGTTATTGTTTTTAAAAATTTATTACGAATTCCACTAGATTTTTAATGTTATTTTTATTTCTTATTTCTTATTAACAATTATTGATAGTTTAAACAATAAATGCACGTTTGCAAAAATATTATTTGATTTTGTTTTATGGCTAAAATTTGAATTTCCTTTTTTGCTCTTTCCTAATTGTCAGTCATTGATTTGTGATCTTGTTTTTAAAAAATTACTACGAATTCCGCTAGATTTTTAATGTTATTTTTATTTTTTATTAACAATTATTGATAGTTTAAACAATAAATGCGCGTTTGCAAAGATATTATTTGATTTTGTTTTATGGCTAAAATTTGTATTTCGTTTTTTGCTCTTTTCTTATTGTCAGTCTTGATTTTAAAAAATTATTACGAATTTCGCTAGATTTTTAATGTTATTTTTATTTCTTATTAACAATTATTGATAGTTTAAACAATAAATGCGCGTTTGTAAAGATATTATTTGGTTTTGTTTCATGGCTAAAATTTGTATTTCGGTTTTTGCTCTTTCCTGATTGTCAATCATTGATTTGTGATCTTTTTATATTCTAACAGTACTGGTATCTTAAAAGTTATATTTTATTTATGCAACGCAAGGCCCATTTTGGGAAGTTTCCTTCGCGGTCACATAAAGTAAATGCTTGAGAAACTTCAAGAACAAACTTTGATCAATTTGTAAAGATAATTTTGTGTTATATCTAATACTGAGAAAGTTAATATATATATATATATATATATATATATATATATATTCATTTTTATAGGAAGTTTTTTCTTTAAGTTTTAAACTTGTTAAGACTGTGAACATCGCACTCGTCCGCATTTAGATTCACGAGATCTTAATTACAAAGGCACCGCATAAGGATAAAGTAATTTATGTCCATATATAAAAAAATTCGGAAAAAATACAATATGTTTGTGCTTACTATTCACACGTGTTCCATCTGTTTTACATTATGTATATTTACTATGCAAATAAGACGACAGTTACATGTGATTGTACACTTGTATTTTTTAATATGCTGATTAATATAAAACGGTTTGGTAACGAAATAGACAACGTCTTTTGTTTGATACCGAATTTAGAATTTAGGAAACATCTTATTTTGTGAATTCGGCGTCGCCACGGTACGTTTCATCATTTGACAGAGTATTGAAATAATAATATATTAATGACAAGAGTATTAGCTTTCTTCCTTACATTCAGCAAATAATTTTGTAACGTCAAATAATTTTTTTTGTTGATAAAAATTTGTATTAATTTTATAATCGAAATTGGAAATCATACTGATGTCACTTGATTCGTATTTCAGTAAAGGTACACTCTCCCGGTCTAAATTCCTGATGAATTCATTCGGTCTGAATAGCAGAAATGAAATGTCCCTCCGCATGTCGTAGCATAATTCATTCAGTTTAAAACTGATTGTGATGAAATTTTACAGAAAGAATGCATAGAAATATATCTTTTCACATATTTACCCCTCATCTACATACATCTTCTCCATAATCGTTATCAAAATTGAGAGCGATTTTTTTTTCTCACAGACCCCATCGTGTGGGGTATTTATCATTGAAAATACGATGCATAGTAATTTTTTTTTGTTTGAAAATAAATGCATAGTAATATTTTTTTTTGTTTGAAATCATTTTTAAACATAAAGTAAAGATATATAGGCAAACAATAATCTTTCAGTCATTTTCTAACGCCACTGTGAAAGGTAAAAAATATTAGGAATTGTATAAACGTAGTAGAAAATGCAAAAATATTAATATCTAAATAGGTTAATAGAAACACAAGGGTACATACCCTTAAATGTTTAAACTTTTTTTATTGCAGAGGTCCTCGTAGTACGAGTATTACCTGTTTGTAACAAGTTTATTTAATTCACTTTTATCATAATACAATCTCACTAAAATTTCTTACGATTCGTCTCGTGATTTAATTGTTTGAAATGTAATATTTTGAATATAACATTTCCAAGAATATTTTAATAGAAAGGTTAATTTTATATACTAATGCAGTTGCCAATTATTAGCAATTACAATTACCAATTATCAAGCATTAACAATTAGCGCAAATGAAATACTGTTCAATAATTGGCGCGGAGATTGAATCTGTAAGTGATTTGTTTGTTTATATCCATTACTTTCCTTGCTCGAGTGTTTCTTTTTTTCTTGGGCGACAACGTGGAAATCAGGAAAGTTACAGTGTCGAAAGAAAGGTAATGGGGTTTATTTTTCATTTTTTTGCGATTTCGATATAATTGATTTCATTATCTATATCAATAAGAGCATGAAAATGAGTATGAAAGAATACATTCCGGTAACAAGTCAGGCTATTGCTACTTTTTTCAGGGTACATTTCCACCTCGCTCCATTTCTTCGATTCTGTGCTTCTCAAACTATTTAGAAATTTCTCTAGCATTTGTTTCCCTTTTCTGACGCGAGCGAGTTTTGGATCAATGACAATTATTTTATGATTCGAATTGAGAAGTGGGGAATTAGTTATTTTAAAAATAAATATAAAAATATTACTCTATAGAATATCGAAAAGGTAGTAAAAATTAGTTCAGCAGTATCTCATATTGTCGAATTAATAAACTGATTTTCTTATTGGTTGGCAAGTGAGAAGGCGTACGGGACGTTGTGGTAAAGTACGGTGATGTTGATCAATTCGCGGCACGTGAAGATGAACAATTTATGTTCACACACTTAAAAATATGTAACTAGTACGTACTTTTGTGCGCGGTTCATTCATGCGTTGAATTATAATAGTGTTGTGCTTAAATTACATATCGATATTGATGACTAAATAGTCAAAATCGTATTTAACATTTTAAGTATTTTTTTATACATTCTTTGTTATAAATTTCTTTTGGAACTGCTTTAAAAAATCTAATAGCTCAATAACTTTACAATGTACATTAATGATATGTATATTGATGATACTTATACATATATATATATATATATATATATATATACATATATATATATATATATATATATATATATATATATATATATACACTTTATTTTGTATCATAGCAAAATATTCTGAACTAAGCAATAAAACTAACAGGCGAACAGACGGAGAGCATTTTGTACATTATATAGAAGTAGATAATGAAAGAAATAAGGTATAAAATACTAAATGAATCGATTTGATTCTATGTACATGGGAAGGTGGCATATCTGCTTTGTACTAGATTACATTGTTTGGCGATTTTACGACCAATGTTTACATTTCATTCGCCATTTTTCAATATAATGAAATCTGTAACTGAGATCGCTGAACAGTCTTTGTTAATTGTGTGAATTTTATTACTAATTCGACTTATAATGAGATAAGTTAGTAGCGATTACGGATACACTGTAAACTCATCGAAATCGGTGATGTTTCAGAAGAAACTTTGCTAAAATTTGGAAGGTGATTGTGATTGTGGTGATGATGGTAGTTTATTTAATGCATCGAATCAGATTTTGTTTATCTTTGAATTTAAGTGATTTTGAATCTCGAAATTAAATACGATACATTTGAATTAAGACTGTAATGAAGTGCCAAATTTTCATATAAAATGTGTAGCAACATTATTTTCATTCTAAAACATCACCAATTTTGATGATTTCTATAGCGTATCTGATATCGCCAGTATCTAGAATAATTTATTTTTTCGATATTACTTTTAGACATAAAAATATTAGCAGGCTCGAAATCAGATGTTTTACAAAAAATGGCTTCATCTTAAAATGCTTGCAAATAAATATTGAATCAAGCAATACGAAAAATTTGAACGTATAATCTTAGCTTATACTTTTCCCAAAAATAACAGACTACAACGTACATAGACGTAATAACAGACTACATTTCCTAAGAACAACAAATTAGAACGTGCAGTCTAAGCTTATACTTTGCTTAAGAATATGAAACTACAACGTACACAGACGTAATAACAGACTAATTTTTTTAAGAATAACATACTAGAACGTACAGTTTTAGCTTATACTTGGCTTAAGAATAACAGACTATAACGTACACAGACTACATTTTCCAAAGAATAACATATTAGAACGTACAGTCTTAGCTTATACTTTGCCTAAAAATGACATACTACAGCGTACACAGACATAATAACAGACTACATTTTCCTGAGAAAAACAGATTAGAACGTACAGTCTTAGCTTATATTTTGCCTAAGAATAAAAAACTACAAAGTACACAGACTTAATAATAGACAACATTTTTCTAAGAATAACATACTAGAACGAACAGTCTTAGTTTATACTTTGCCTAAGAATAATATATTAAAATCAGTGCAGGTTTACAGTGGAAGAAAAGTTATCACCTGGATAACGATTTTATGGTTAAATTGTAGGCAGGAGCTGCCTTCAATTTAATCTTATCGGGTTCGTGAAGGCGCAAGGGGAGCGCAACAGTGAGCATTTCTTCTAATATCTATTTCTTATCAACTGCACTATTTCATTTTCCTCTTAAATAGTTGTTATTGCTGCGAAATTGTATATTAAAGTAAGTTTGCAAATAAAATAAAAAAATTAACTAGTGTTAATGCACGTACACTTTTTGCGGGGCTTTTGTATAAGGTGGTCATATTTCTCTTATACAATGTATTTTTTGGCTTACAACGAATATGTTGGCTTGTTTTATAAGTGTTTAGCTACAAGTTCCAAATTTCATTAGATCGTCTCGCTAACAAACTAAGTCGTCAACTGATCCAAATTCATTTTCTCCATGATAGCTCTACAATATACACCTCAAAAATTATAGGAAACAGACTGGGTTCTCATCCTCCTTATTCATCCGACATTGCGGCTTCTGATTATACTTTTCCATAGCTCAAAGCAATCATTTATGGAATTAAATAATCGATAGTAAGCAAGACTTTCAAGAAGAACTTCTCAAATTTTCTGAATGGAGTAATCATTCTTTTACTCTGACGGAATATCATCATTGCCTATGATGAGATGTCGCAAGTCACAGATTAGGACGGTGCATGATTAATTTTTTGTCTGTGATATTTTTATCTTAAAATAACTTGTCTATGTTAGTTAGGGTTTAAAACTTATTAGCCAACCTGATAGATCTATTTGCTACTGCAGGGAAAGTCTTTGTGGCTTATGTTATTTGAAAAAGCCTTCATTTGACTGTCTAGTTTTGGGTAATCTCCATCTTTTTGTGAACCGACTCTTTCTGCATTAGAATAGGTTTTATCTGTGATAAACTTGTTAGTAACAATTTCCATTAATGTCAAGTCGTTAAATATTTATAATTGACGTAGTTAATGAATAAACTTTATTGTAATTATTAATTTAAATCTCCACCAACCAACAAGGTTATAATTTTTATCGTCGTTCGAAATCACATAGACACAACCAAAAAAAAAACAGCCAATCCACTCTATACAAAAAAAAACGTGAGTGAGTTTACGCTAACGGCTTAGCGCTCTATGTGCTCAATGTATTTTACGCACATTAAATCAGCAGTAAATCACTATGTCGGCTGAGGTTGTCACAGCGCACAATTTTGATGGTGCGATTTTCGTCATCTCGTCGATATCGATATATTCGAATGTAACCGAGCCACATTCGAATACATCCATAAAATAGGCAAACGTCTATTGTAAAGTATGGAATTATTTTAAGTTCACGTCGAGTATATATCCTAACGCGTAACTATATTTGTAACATTATTATTGTTTTTTTTTATTTTCCTAAATAATTATGTACAGGATTCTTACAGATATTTATTGCACTTCTCATTTAAAACTTATAATTAAATGAAAGTATTATTTTTTAAATAAATAAATTTACGAGCAACAAACAAATATGAGAACCATATCTTAAAGTATATTGTAATATATAAAATCATCACGCTAATGACGAACTGTCAAAACAATAATACCACCATAGTAACGACAATAACACGACTGCCATTTTTTTAGGCATCGAATGGAATCTTTGCCAAAATTGCCGAAGATTCGAGAAATGTTATTTGGTGCCGAAATTTGTATTTTTCGCTTATATCGAAAATTGTATTTTTCGCTTATATCTACGTAATTTTCAGAGGAATTAATGTAAATTTTAAGTGTAAAATCAACAACGATAATTCTAAATATTATATAACATATAATTTTGTAACAAAATTTAGGTTTGAAAAGGATACTTTTTTATTATATTTTCTATAATTTCAGATGAGTGATTTTTCCCAATGAAATCCCCGCACAGCTATCCTGTCCGTGTATAAAACATTCTTGTGTTTGATTTTAACATTATCCAGATTCCTAATTCTTTGACCTTTTCACCTTATAAAAATTTGAAAATATTAACATACTATATGTAACTGCACTGCTAATATGTTTTATATACATGTAATACAAAGTCTATCTGTCTTTCTGTCTGTTCGTTTATAACTTGACTTTTAAAAGACAGATTTTGAGACAGTTTTCACTATCATAGAAAGTATTTATCCAGGAATATTCTCGTGTGAAATATTAGCGTAGATACAGAGCTATGTTAATATTAGCGAGGCATATCCTTGAATGCGATTAGATACAAGCCTGAGGATGATGCAACGATAGCGGAAATAGACTCTAAGGAGCGGAAGAAATCAATTTGTCGAAGAGGTATTCAAATTCAATCGTCATTCGTGGAAATTGTGAACGTTACAACTTATATGCAAGGAGAGTTGCAGTAAAGGCGAGTGAATTTATGATAGTTACTACCCAAAAATATGTTGGAATAATTTTTATGTTATGGCAACCCTAACGAATTAAAATAAGTCGGTAATTAACGCGACGAATTCAATCGAATGGTTGTTCTCTAAGCTGCGCGTTAAGTCCCTCAAATTATTATTTAGAAAGTGGTTGCTTATTATTTCTTGAAACTTTTTTTGGGTCAGTGTTACCAACAGGAGTGTATGATGCAAGATTATATGTCAAGACTTGTTGTTGTAGAATTGATGAAGTTGGGTTTTGAGTATCCTTACCTTACCATCAATACTGATTGGTTGATCAGGGGTAAATAAAAAATATAGAAATGCATAATCGTTCAACGGCGTTTGTAATTGTAAGTAAATTAAGATAATAATAAGCAAATTAAATCTGTATTTCTCTTTTCCTATTATTATAATGAAGTATTGTTTTTTAGGGGTTCCCGTAAAACCTATTAATTTCATCGAAATACAACTAGCGATGTGACAGCTTAAGGTTTCCATAATACAATCGGCTATATAGTAAGTGCATAGAATTTATAAGTTTTGAGATACTCGTATATTTAATAATGCCAACGCAGTCGGAGAAAAAGTCGCTGGTCTACGTTTACTCGCAGACGACATAACAATTACAATTACGTCACGTCGCAGAACATTGTTCCTCTTTTTGTTAATTAAAATAAAGCGCAGGACCACATTCATGAAAAAAAATTATCAAAAAATATTAATCAAGCAAGTTGAATGAAGTCGCTTTAGTATCTGGAGGAAAACACTTAAGTGTGGTGCACAAAGAAATATTTTAGACAGAGATTAAATCTTTGTTTACTTTAAAATGTGCTCGTGTGAAGCTGTGATTTTATTAAGAGGACAGTTTTGTTTGTTTTTAGGGTTTGGTATAAACGGTTCGTCTGATTGGGATGAAACTTTAACCATAGTGTCCAGGTGGACATGGTACATATGATATTTTTTCCCTAACATATAGGCTAACGACTAATAATGATTAAATAAAATGAACCAAAGCGTGTCGGCTGCATGTTCGAGTTAAACTTTTAAAACAGTAATTACAAAAAGGTTTAACATTATATCGCCAGTTATAACACATTGATTTCTTTGCGAATTTTCATTTTTCTTTTGAGATATTTTGTTTTGCGAAATCGGATTATCGAAGTATTTTTGAGTTAACAAAAAATGAATTTGAAAGAATTTTACACCGCAACGAAATAAGTAGAAACCTTCTATGATGTGCATAGCTAATTATTATAGACTAGCTGTGGCTCACGGTTTCACTCGCTTGAAAATCGAAATAAGAAAAGTTATTGGATTTTTTCTCTCTCATATATTGCTCTTTGGTATAAATGATTACTATGTACAAAGTTCACTGTGTTACAAATTTATTAATAGTATAGAAAATGTATTATAAATGTTTTTATGGTATGACAGGTGAGTTTTGTATCGATTAAAGTACGCGATTAAAGTCGCATTAATATTATAAATGCGAAAGTTCGATGTTTGAAACTTTTTTCTCATTCACGCGTGAACGACTGGACTGGAGATTTTTATGAAATTTCGTACAGAGATTGTTTATGATTGGAATTAGCTCATAACATTTTTAATTCGAGAAACAGAATATAGGATGAGACTTTGTGTTTTTTACTCAATTATAACAATTTAGTTACACTATATATCAATACATGGGGCAACGTGTGTTTTAAATTTATTGCGATCACGTATCTCAAGAGAATATGGCAAAATATTTAATATTATAAATAAGGGGTATTGTGCTAGTATCATATTAGGAAATTCCGCACATTAATAGAAAATAAACGGGACTAAACCTATATTACTTTAACATATAATATAAGTAATATGTTATATTATATATAAGAACTAGCTTAAGTCTGCGACATTTGTTCGCTTTGGATTTAGTTAACACAAGTTTTAACATTCTGCTAAGTTTTTCGTTGTTATATTACATTAGTTTTCAAGTTAAACCCTAAGTTTTCAGGCGACAAAAACTTCGTTAAAATTTGTTTAGCATTTTTTGAACGTTGTCTAAATAAAGTTTTAATATTTTAACTCGACTTTAACTTCTGTTCCAGCTCAAGTTGATGTAGTTTAATGATATATAACTTAGTTTTAAAGGTGAATTTGAAACGTGAAACTTTGTCAAAATTTGTTTTGCATGATACCCGAAGAAACAAATCTGAACGTTAAAAAACGAATTTAATTCTCTTGTTTTACCGTAAGTTGGCGTAATTTAATAATATGTACCTATCCTTAAAGTGTATATTTAATCTTTTAATTGTGAAAACTATATTAAAATAAATTAAATCGTTTTTACTCCATACCGCCGAAACAGAGAAACATACTAACAGAGAGAAAATTAAAAAAATAGTTTTTGTATTCAGATACCTCTAAATCACTTTTTCACGAATACGTTTAACGTACAGATGTATCTTTTTACAATTTTGAAATATATTTATTCCAATTTTGTACGGAGAAAAACGTGTCTATGGCTGGATTTTATGACATAAAACACCTATAACAAGCAATTCGTTATAATTAGCCATATATGTACGTATTGGAATTTTCTTATCGATTTTCATGTCGTCTACAATATATTCATTAACTTTTACTGTAGCTGTAATGGTCTAAAAGTTTAATTTGGAAATGGACTGGCCACACGCCGGTTTCCTTCAATTAAATTGTTATGGCTGAGACGTATTAAGAAGCAATTATAAACCTATTTGCATCTGTATACTATATATTTTATGATATAATATTTCACTTCAATCAGATAACCCGTTTTTGTTCCAGACCCTAAAAAATAAAAAGAAACAAACGAACAAAACCTTCCTCTTTATAAAATTAGTATGATAGGTCACCTATCCATTGAAAACATTTTTTGTTGAAAGGGGAAAGTGACTGTGGCATAGTGCGTAAGTGGCCGTTAATCTAATCACGTGAACACGACTCGAATCCCGTTTGAACCAGTAACATGTAACACTCTCATTGTACGTCTTCCCATCGCCGGATCCAATTGCAACATCAGTAAGACATGAAACATATTTGATATCATTTACACGTGTCCCACGAAAGTGGGTCTCGCGAGATGATGAGGCGCCATGTTAATGTAAATACTATTTGGCGTATCATTATCGCTGCCTCGTTCGCGCCATCACTATGAGATAAAAGTTTGAAAGGAGAACAAAATTGACATAAAATATTAATATAACAAACAGATATATACTATTTAGCAATCAACATAAAATTAGGACGAAAATAATCGGTTAAGTGTGTATCGGATACGTTAATCTTAGGGTTTCATAACCATGTGTGCATAGTTAATTACCTACCGTATTATGTGTCTCGCGGTAAAACGAGCAATAGCCGCGCTTTATATATCATATACTAGTAGTGTCTTGAGAGATCGTTCGTATGGAATTCTGAAATACAAGTGCAGGGTTATAATACCTTTATTTTATACTCTTATGTTAGACACATATAACTAGCTTAAATAGCATGGCGGATATTTATATCGTTAACAAACAGATAGACGAATAGACCAACAAAAGTTATACAAAGGGTTATTTACGTTAAGGTAACTTGTAGGGAATGGTTGGGTTTCTGACTAGAATCAGACGTTTACTTCAAAATCACATACAGGCATTTCAATTTTATTTATGTGCATAGATTAATTATTTAATAACATGTAAATTGACGAAGTTTTTTCCGTTGAAGTTATTTTTGACTAAGTTTTTTCCGTTGAAGTTATTTTTGACTAAGTTTTTTCCGTTGAAGTTATTTTTGACTAAGTTATTTCCGTTGAAGTTATATTGATAGTTTTATGAAATACTAGCTGTGCTCCACGGTTTCGCTCGCGTAAAGTTACGATTTCACTGTCGATACTATTATTATTATTACCATTACTATTACTGAAAGTACTAATAGATGTCGTGAGCAGTACCAATATCGTAATATTCACCAAGTCAAGAGTTTTTTTAATCTGTAATGTCCAGATTAAAAGTATTCTATATGTTACTTTTAGCGTATCAAATTTCTTCAAAATCTGCCCAGTAGATTTCGCATGATTGACGAACAAATTAATATAGAGACAGATAGACGGACAGACAACATTCTAAAAATATATTTTCTGGGTTCTATTATGATCCTATAGACTAAATCAATCACTCTTTTTAAAAAAAATTCCATGTACAGAATTCACTTTGTTATAATGCGGTAGTCGACTCATTCTAAGTTTTGATATTTTTCGTAGAATATTGTGAAATATAAGTTAATTAAAAACCAGTCTTGAAAAAAATTCAAAAATTGATCTAAAAATAAGCCAGTTGTAGGCTTCTAAACTTGAAGATACGGATAGAGTTGCGTATATATATCCCTGTCTCTTTTCCTCTCGTAGAATATAATGTGCAATATTAAAAATGACCTCACAACACAGTATTGCCGTCTTTCTCTAAAGGTTAAATTTCAACTTTTATAACTCGCTCAATTTTTAAGACTATTAAAATTTGTTTTCACTCTTCATCGGCTTGTGCCTTGAAATTATGATTAATGAAATAAAAAAAAATTAGTCAAATACCCAATTTTATTATATGTAAAGATGATTTAATGAGAGATTTGCTCAGTACAGTTATACCGACGTGTATCAGAATGGCATGTCGATATTAATAATAGAGGTACAATAAATACTTATAGAAAAACAAACTATATGTAATTGTTTATTTATTTTTGAATATGACTTTTGGTATAAATAAATTACGATCAGCTCAGTTTCTTTGGCTCGCCAGCCATATTTTCTTGGATCTCGTGTTATCTTGGACTATAACTTGATAATAATGTTATGTAAATTTTTGGAGTAAAACTTCTTTACGCACGCTTGACTTGGGGAGTAAGCTGGTGAATGCGTGACGAGAGCGTTACGAAAAGTGTGATCGGACGACGCGAATGGAAGTTGAGAGGGAGATATAAGTTAGTGAAGACAGAAAGAGAGAGAGTTACGTATCGTATATTACTGTAGGGGCAAGAGGGAGAGGTACACATTTTCTTTCTCTCTTTCTCTCATAGCCAGTTATGTTTCGTATATCTAAGACACAGTGCAAGCCTATTGTCTATATCACACTGCAGGAGCAAGAGAGAGCAGTGCGCGCGCACATTTTCTTTCTCTCTTCCTCTCATAGCCAGTGCATGAAATATATATGCGATAAAATTGTAAATTAATTTTAAAGTTCATATTTTGTGAATTTGAAGTTTTACTTCAGTCGTGTGGTCTAAAGCACACTCGTTTTTTTTATAAAAATATTGTATAACGGTTTTACTTTAGCATTCAATTCCTTTTTATTACTTTTTTCCTTAATTCAAAACTTTTTCCTATTCAATATTCGAATTAAGAACCTATTCCAGCTCTGTGGCTCTTACAATTTTTTTATTGAAAAAGATAAGTCAGACAAAACCTTGAAATATGTTTATTTCACAAAAAAAACTTATACTGTAAAAATACCAATCGAAGCTAGTGTTATTGCAAGCGACCTTGGACATTCCAATGCCCCGCTGAATTGCTGAGATGGCAGAAATATTTTTCAATACTTTTTGCTCAAACGATTTACGGCGCCATCGTTGTGGCCTCCGCGTGGAACCGTTTAAATTATTACCCTCTCGAATTCACCAATTGTGTCATAAATATTTTTAATAGGATTTTTCGGACTTTATGTTTGGAGAGAACAAGTAGTTTTTACACAAGTTTAGTATAAATTAAATTAAGAGGGTAATGTTAAGTTATTTGGGTATGTTAAGTTTGCTGTTTTTAGATTAAATGTCATGAAAATGTAGGCTAATTAAAAACCAGAAGGAAAAGAATTGTAAAACTTGATTAAAATATAAGCGAGTTATGAGCTTTTATATTAATTGTATGGATAGAGTTATATCTCCCTGTCTCATTTGCACTGGTAGAAAATGACATTGCAATTAAATTTTGTCGTCCTTATCTGATGGTTATGTTTAAACCTTTATAATTCGGCCAATTATTAAGATTAATGATTTTTTTACTTCTCACCTTGTACCTTGAGATTATGATTTATGAAATAAAGAAAAATTAGTCAAATATTTTGTTGGGACAAATTTATGGTGTTTCTGTTTGCCGATCTTCCTCGACCTTGTGGTATGCTATCGTTCTTTTTTAAGATGGAATATAAAATAAACAATGAAATACGAAAGAGACTTACATTAACAACAATAAGTTTTATTGATTGCTGAGTAGAAAAAGGTATGTTAATATAAGTGAAAATATGGTAATTTTTCATATTGCCCCCAACGACTAAAAATATTATTTCATAGTTTACGATTCGCAAAGATCCTAAATAAAGCCCGCGTCGTAAGTATATATCAATTTGTTGGGAATGCTACTCTTAAAATTGGTGATCACTATATACATAGTGTGATCACTATATACATAGTATATACATACCTACAAAAAGCTGTCCAATCAGGTAAATCCGACTTCGAAAAAGAGATTAAGCAGAGAATCTAACTCGGCTGGCTGCCCTGCCGTTCGGGAAACTACCTTAATGGCCAGTGTTTTAAAGACAAAAGTTTTTAATCAGTGTTCAGAAGTCAAAAGTCTATAATCTCTGTGGGTTTCCAGAGATGGCATACGGATGTGAGACATAGTTATTTACTACTGGTATTGTAAAAAGACTCTCAGTCAGAACTATGGAAATGGCTATGCTCCGAATTTCTATACAAGATGTGATTTGTAATGAGAAGATCCGTTGGAAAACTAAGTTCACCGACATAGCTCATAGCACTAGCAGTCTTAAATAGCAATGGGCATGTTACATAGCATGCAACACTTATAATAGTTTAAAGAAAAGTTCCTAACCACCACCACGTACCGGAAGACGTATAGTAGGACAGCCTCCCCTCTCACCTACAAGAATCTACAGGGAATGCATATGTTCAGCTTCCGGCTGATGATAAGGATGATACGACAGATTGTAAAAGTTGAGAATGTGGTACAATAATGGAGTGCCAAATAAGCATTATATTATTTCTCAGCTAAGTTTTAAAATAATTGGTCAGGTATTGGGTTCATCGTTTAGAGAATAATACATATAGCCTATGTCTACAATAATACATACATATTATAATTATGGACAATCAAGGATGTGGTTACCATCATAACTGAATACAGGTAATGACGGGTGATTCACATTGCTCGAATTGATAATTCTGGAGCGTTATCACACCAAACCACGCGGTTAACCACCAAAACGATGGAAAGGCGACATTCACCAGTGTTCCGGGTTCAGTACGCACGCAACCACCAACAGTGGAGGAAACTTTAGGAAGCCTGTATCCAAAATAGACAACTAACAAGCCGCCATTACTCTAATTGTTACTACAACTGTCGTTGTTTAAAACAATTGTATAAGCTTCTGTTAAACTCAAGTCTTTATAAGTTGACGCGATATAGCATTACTGAAAATCCTTGTACGTAGAAGTTTTCATGACCGTTCTTCTCACTCATTTTTCGACTTATGATTTAGGATTTTATTCAAGTAAAATTAAAAAAAAAATCATTTCACATCAATTGAAATGGTTTTGCTGTTACGAAACGTTTACCGTGATGATAATCGTGTTGAAGTCAATCATATAATCTCCATATAACGAAAAATGTAAATAAATTATTAAATTTTCTAACACACAAAAGAATGTACTTTTTTATTCAACCCACAATGGGTTGAATTGAAACTTTTTTGTTTTAATTGCCTCGAGTTATTTAAAATTGAATCCGCGATGTAAGGTATCAAAATTTGTATTATTCAAATATTTGAACGAAAGAGATGATGGGTTGAACAAAAAGGTACATTCTTTTGTGTGAAACACGGCAAACGAAAAATGAAAATATTTACGCATATTTGTGCATTTTCCATAATTAGACGAACAAAGATCATCAAACTACAAAACTTCTGGCATCACGGGAAACAACTCGGACATTCACCTTTATGTCTGTCTTTCTGGTGTTGAAACAATGTAAATCTAGTGTTTATTTTTATACACTCGTCTGAACAACAGCTATTCTCGTATTTATTTTTTCTGTATTATGTCGCAGACACTTTTTTCCGAATCTCTTTCAACGGGACAAGCAATATCTTACGTCAAGGAGTAAAAAAAAACATTGAATACGATTCTAAATGAGTCTATTGAAAATTACGGAATGGGCGTTGTACGCTTTGTTATTTTACTAGATGGGTTTTTTGTGGTTTGGGTTTCCTTGTTTGTCACATACATTGTTAAGTAGACTTGCCATCGCCTTATTTGTAAGAGTTAATTGGAGAATATGTACTTGTCCCATACTTCCCACGTTCTTGCGTTACCGTGTGGGATAATCATACCTGCGTATGTTTGGAATGAGAATTGGCATGATGGCTTTTTAAAATGTAAATTAATATTTGAAATTGCTTTTTAATAATGATTGCAATAAAAAAATATTGCTCACCTTGGTAAGGTAGCAGCGAGAGTGAGCTGTCGTAAAACTTGTTACGATTTGTTTTTTATAAAAGGAAATAATATGGTACGTAATTTAGTAACACACCTTGCTCACAAAAAAATTCTCTTCGTTAAACTAGTTGCAAAATAAAAAAATCGGCTAATATTAATAGTAATGCACTGAGTCTATGTGCTTGAAAGGCATCTATCTGTTGTGCTAACCGTCGCTGACACCACCGATGCCGTATTACATCGCGGATACGCTGAGCTGAGTGGAGAGCGTTTCAACTGAGCTAAATTCAAAAAAATGAAAAACGTGTAAGGGCAAAAGTTCTCAAAAGCTCATTACAACGAGAGAAATATGTTTTATCGACAGACTTTTTCCTTTAAATCAATAGTTCAGGAGTTATCAGGAAATTAACAGTTATATTGTTTATAGCAATTAATCGGGCTAGACTTTTCAGCCCTTACAATTTTGCTTTATTCCTTACCTAATTTTCAAAGTTCCTGATCTTATTTTACATCCTTGTTAGAGATGGTTTTCATGATAAGTATGGGGGACAACCATTTTTTCGGATTTTTTTCCGAAAAATGCTTAAACGATTTCATAAAAAAATATATCGTACGTATCGTTAAATTCGTAACTCAATATTCGTAATTGATTTGACACCTTACATAATAACTGAAGGAATATTTTATTGCATATTTTACCCCCTGAAATTAACCCCCAGAATGAAAAGTGATTTATTTTTCAGATCTATAACTGGGTATTCTATCTCTGTGCTAAATTTTGAGAAAATAAATTGAGGCACAGAACACAAAAAACGGATTATGTCCATAAATAAAGCAAAATATGTCAACTCACAAAAGGTTTTTTTTTCTAGTGGAATCTATGTATGTGAGATACATCAGAGGATATTGAAATCCAAGATGGTCTCTACCTGAAAACAATGCAGCTGTTCTAATTTGAATCACAGAATTGTTCTAATTTAAATTATTATAAATACACAGTATTGTGATTGTGCAGCATGTATCGCACTTTTAATGTGGTCCGCCTACTAAAAAGTCCATTTTGAAGTGGTTTAAATATTTCAAAATTTGATCAAAGAAATGGATATTTAGGTTGATTATTGGTTTTGGAGCAAGCTGTTGATCGTACCAGGAAAGCACATTAAGATTATACGATATCAATTAATATCACAGGAAAATTTTAGATGTTGGTACGTCCAGAGTGTTTCGGTTCAGTAAATGTTTCAGAATTTTTCAATAACGTTGCATCCTATACCTTTTGTGAATCGAGAATAAACCTTTATGTTGAGAGTTTATTGTCCATTCTTCTATCTGTACGTCATGGTCGATTTTCTTAGAAACTACTAAAGCCATCAATATGAAATTTGGCACGGTTATGAAGCTTTGCTACTCAAATTTAATGAGAAACACAAAGAAATTTATATCTATTTTAAGGTTGGGGCAAAGCTTGCTTTTTTTGGCCCCATTGAGTGGAATATCGTCTGAGAAGATTTTTTTTATTTGGAAATAGAATTTATTTTTATTTCAAATTGAACACTAAAATGTGCGAAAAAGTGTTTCTACCTACCTCGTCTTCGATGTTCTCTCTCATTCTCATTTCTCAAATAGTTCTCTTAAATATTACGGGAAAAAGAAAGCGATGCCTCGAAAAACAAAGGAATTCACATTATTTGTATCAAAATATTGTTTTAAAAGCCAAATATCGAAACACTCATTAGTTTAAATTTATTCCATTAAAGGTATAGACGCACTTGGCCGCTTTTTGATGGGACTCCGTTTTGGTATCATACTTTGAATTCTGTTTATGATCTCTTTCACATTAAAGATGTTTCTTATTATATTTGTAACCATATAATTAGCCAAGTTATTTAAGCCAAGCTCTCAAGGTGTTTGAAAGTATTTCGTCTATACTTAAACTAATAGGGGGAGTTACGTATTGCGATACTGAATATGTTTCAGTAAATTGTTTTCATTTTTTGGTTAAATGTATAATATTAACCTTTTCGGTTATTAATTGAAGTTAGAATTTTATGTAATTTTAAATAAATACTTTTGCGTACATTTTTGTGCATAACTATACTGCGAAATATGTTTAACTTGCAATTTGAGTACGTTGTGATTACTCATTAGACTTCTCATAGCTCATGAATATCAAATGGATATAAATTGTACCTTCCATGGAATTTGTTTATATTCTTTTGTGATGAACAATGCGATAGTGTGATTAAGTTGAATTGGAGCGCCATTTGTTGGAGTGCACGAAAGTAAAATCGATTGCGTTTATTGCATTTAATATTTTTTTAAACATAATGACTACATTTAAAGCCATTTTTTACATTTAAAAACATTTTTGACCTCTATTTTTTTAGCTCCCCCGAACAAATCTATGTGAAACATGCCTTAGATTCTTCATCAAAAGCCAAATTAGGCAATTAGCTGGGTGCGTGATATCAGCGCCGCCTAGCGTCCGCAACTTTAAAGGCGTGCCAATTTTATTAGTATGCTTCAAATTAACGGCTCTGGCATATGTTTACGAGACTACATAAACATAACGAAATACACCGATTGTGATTTAAGTCATCTGCAATTTTTTCTATATCTTGTATTCCTAACTACGCGTCAATTGTTCCTTTTTTGTTTTTGTCCAAGAAAAATAAGTATTTTAGATAAAATCATATTAACTTATATTAGGTTCTTTGTCTTGTTGTTTATTGTAAAGTAGAGAAAAATATCTAAATAAATGATTTTATTAACGTATAATAACAAGATTTCAGTTGTCCATACTTATGATATCCTTTCGTTTTCAGCTCAACAAAATGAGTAAAATAATCGACATATTATCTATAATATAAGCTTTCAACCACAAACAATAGCAGAGGAATTCTCTTTACAGCAGTTAAATATTAATTTTCTTATCTAATTTCCAGTTCGATATTGAAAATTTGTAAAATTTAAATTCGTTATTTCTTGAAGTATATTTATAATTTACTACACTATAACTATTGTCTCACATTTCGAAAATTTGCTTTTAATGCGTAAAAAGTGAGGTGTGAGTTCAGTATTGGTGTGAGGTGTGAGTAAGTTCAGTATTGTGTCCTATTTTTTTCAACATGTAATTTGCATAAAAATTACATGTTTAAAAAAATAGGACACAGCCGTATTTATTTTATTATTAAAGTTGATTTTAAAAAAATTGCTCACAATGAATACCTTTACTTTTTTACTCTTGAAGTATTTTTCACTATTTTCGCATTAAATTTCTAATTATAACACTTAACAAAGAACGAAACAGAAATATTAATAATAAAAATCAAACAAGAGAAAAATGAAAATTTACAATATATTAAAAATATAAGTAATTATGTCGTTTAAATCTTTAGTTTATCATATATTATAATTTTCTAGCTGTGATTTTATTGATTAACAATCCTCTTAATTTACTGTAAACTTCATGTTTTTGGGTTAATAAACAGTAACATTTTCATTGGTGCTAAAATGCATTTTTTTCCAATTATTATTTTAAAATTAGAAACATTCATAATAACTAAAGACTTAACAATAAATTTTTAAGGTCGGTGGAATTTAATGTTTTTGTTAATATTAAGTTAAATAAACGTCATCTTTTTAAAAAGTTTTGTTAATCTATTATTTAACTTTTTGTCTTACCGTTACCAGTATATCATATTTATATCTTTGTTAAGTATGTAGTATCTAATTATAATTTTAAAATGAAAGTAATGACAAAAAAAATTATCAATAAGTACAAAAAAATGGATGCATTTTTGTGAGTAATTCTTCTTATAAATAATAAAATGATCACGACTGAAAGTTATTTTTTTGAAATGGGTCTTTTTTGTATATTCTTTCCTTAAAAACATCAGTGAAATTCGCGTTGTTGCTAAACTGCACCGAAAGTAAACATGACAATACACTTAAGTAAATTATATTATTTATGACAACATTTGACAATAGGCTTTAGATCTTTCCATTTCCGCTACAATGAGCGCTGCGGTCGATTTCGTTACCCCCACTCTGTAATCAACATTCAGCCAATAGCACATATCTCAAAAGACATTAATATTACAGCTATTGTGTATTTATTATATCGATATGAAACATAGCTATATAACATAATAATATATTGCCGGAGACGACACTATTGAGACTATTCTGATATAAGAAATTTTCGAAAATTTCTCTATATCCCCACCGATCACGTACACCAGCACTTAAAAAAAATACACGTATATATATATATATATATATATATATATATCTATATATATATATATATATATATATATATGTACACAGGTACTTGTGTAACAAAGAACGTGTCTATTTATTATACACGTGTTTCTGTGCATCAAAATCGCAACTTTGACAATGATTTTTTTTCAGAAACAGTATAGAATGTTCATGTAGTTTTCATTTATATATGTTTAATCCCCCGAACATAGAGATTACAAAATTGGCCAAAATACAATGGGTGGTTGTAAATTGGCAAAACTTACAACTCTTGCCTTGTTTCTCAGGTTTGCAAAATAATAAAGACATTTAAATACAAAATTGACCGCCGCCATTCTCATTTCGTTTCGGTCAATGGTTTCCGGAAGTTCTTAATTTTCCCGAAAAAGGAAATTTGCTATGGTCCAACGATCTAGCGTGGTGCCTTTTATTAAATCTTCTTTTACATTTAATTATGGTAGATTATAAAGTTAATCAACCTCGAATTAACTTAGCTTTTGTAATAAAGTGCCGTTTATCAGATTAAATAGTGGTTTCATTTTGAATAATCGCCTTTGATATTGAAGCACTTTGACTTAGAATTTATGCTGAAATCGATTGGTTAGATAAATGTATTCCTGATAAGACACTTAAATTATAAATGGTCGGGCTGTCTGCGAAGTTATTTCGAGACTTTAAAGGCGTAATAACATTGTATTTTAAGACATCAAATGGTATTTGATGAGTTTTCTCTTGCAAGATAGTTTGGCCTGATATCAGGTTCATGGCAGTGTTCTGACGTTGTTATTGGAGTAGATTAGGTTAATTTTTAAATAAAATTGTACTGCAGTATTAGCCTGTTTGAAAATACTAAGGGTTATATCTATTTAATTGTACTATATTTTATGTGTAACCATTAAGTAAAGTTAATATTCTTTAAGGGCTTTTCCGTTTTCAAATATCTGATTTTGTAAAGATGAGAAGGCTTTTTCTCGTTGAAAATTATTTTCGCTAACTATAAGTGTATAAATAATGTTAATATTTCTAATACATTTTGGTTCAAAGGGAATATTTATGGTTTCATTCTAGTGCCTGTTTTGTTTGTTCGATTTTCTTTAAAACGTTTTTAATGCTTAAATGGTTTAATGTAAACAATTCAAATATTTGTGGTTTTAGTATTATTGGTTGAAATTATTTTTAAAATTAACACATGAAAATAGTTTATTTAATTCAATTTCGTGGACATTCACCATGTCAATAATAATTCTTTTTTAATGGCTAGACAAAGTTAATAAATTATAGAGTAAAATTATGTAAATAATGGGTTGATTTAGGGTATTATGTGGTTTATCCATGAAAAATATCCGGCCAATTCATTTTCAAAAACAATATTGATAAAAGTCCAGAAAACCTCTCAAGGTCTTCTAAATTCTGTGAGTTTTTTTGTTTTAGTCAACTGAATTATGTTAATCTAAATTATAATGTTAGAATGACAAGTTGTATTGGTATGGAACAAGATATAATATTTCAAAAGTATTTCAAAAGTTTGATTTATTGTTAATTTTATTCGTAAAATATCTACTCATTTATACAAAATTACATCAAATGATGAGATTATTTTTTTTCAAGTGGTGGGCTAATTATGAAGTATATTTGTTAAATTATTATTTATTAAAGAAATACTTCAATCTACACGTATTTCTATGTTAATACATTTAAGAATTAACCAATCAATTTAATAAACAGAGTTATCGAGTAATTATAATTTAACTGCTTAACGATGGGTTGACGATATTAGTTTATATACATCATATATTGATAATTATAAGCCCCATGGCTTTTCTAATCTCATTAATGTTAATAAGAAGAAAGTTTTGTTTGTGTATTTTTCTTAGGGATTTACTCAAAAACTACTAGTCTAACTGATACAAAACTTTCGAAATATTATAAATTATACTTTCTGTATTTCTACTATCTTTTTAGTTTCAATATACCATATGTTGTGTAAAACTTCTTTACTATCATTTTAGTTTCAGAGTACCATATGTTGTGTAAAACTTCTTTACTATCATTTTAGTTTCAGTGTACCATATGTCGTGTAAAACTTCTTTACTATCATTTTAGTTTCAGTGTACCATATGTTGTGTAAAACTTCTTTACTATCATTTTAGTTTCAGTGTACCATATGTTGTGTAAAACTTCTTTACTATCATTTTAGTTTCAGTGTACCATATGTCGTGTAAAACTTCTTTACTATCATTTTAGTTTCAGTGTATCATATGTCGTGTAAAACTTCTTTACTATCATTTTAGTTTCAGTGTACCATATGTTGTGTAAAACTTCTTTACTATCCATTTAATTTCAATATACTATATGTTGTGTAAAATTTCTTTACCATTTTTTTAGTTTTAATATACCATATGTTGTGTAAAACCTCTTTACTATCAATTTAATTTCAATATACCATATACTGTGTAAAATTTCTTTACTATCTTTTTAGTTCTAATATACCATATGTTGTGTAATTATTGAGATGTGGTCAATAATGCCAACGTAGTTGGAGCAAAATTGGCTGATCCGGACGTTTCGTCACTAACGCTGGCCAAACTATTATCGTGTATCTATACACTAACACTGTATGGATGAATTGTAGGTCTCAAATATCTATATTGCAAGGTCCGGTATAGCATATACATATCCCTTAATGATAAGCCACAGTAACAGTTTACTGTAAATATAAGTTTCACTTTAAAAATAGAAACAAGGTAATGTGAAGTTTAAGGTAAGATAATCGTACTGACGTCTATTAAAATAAACATTATGTTTATTTTATGCGTTTTTTACACGTAATATTTTACATACACGCTTTATAATTTGAGAAATCAGAGAAATGAGGAGTATGGTTGATTGTCCAGACTGGTCAAATGTTTGATAAATTATTCATTGTATTCCTGTATTATTATTTATCCTTTCATTTAATTAGGTCGTTAGCATTTAGTGACATAAGAGTACTTAGGGACAATAGTGACTAATAAGAGTACTTAGGGCGAATAGTGACTAATAAGAGTACTTATGGCGAATAGTGACTAATAAGAGTATTTATGGCGAATAGTGACTAATAAGAGTACTTATGGCGAATAGTGACTAATAAGAGTACTTAGGGGTGAATAGTGACTAATAAGAGTACTTATGGCGAATAGTGACTAATAAGAATACTTAGGGCGAATAGTGACTAATAAAAGTACTTAGGGAGAATAGTGACTAATAAGAGTACTTATGGCGAATAGTGATTAATAAGAGTACTTATGGCGAATAGTGACTAATAAGAGTACTTATGGCGAATAGCAACTAATAAGAGTACTTAGGGTGAATAGCGACTATTAAGAGTACTTTTGGCGAATAGTGACTAGTAAGAGTACTTAGTGCGAATAGTGACTAATAAGAGTACTTAGGGCGAATAGTGACTAATAAGAGTACTTATGGCGAATAGTGACTAATAAGAGTACTTAGGGCGAATAGTGACTATCAAGAGTACTTAGGGCGAATAGTGACTAATAAGAGTACTTATGGCGAATAGTGACTAATAAGAGTACCTAGGGTGAATAGTGACTAATAAGAGTATTTATGGCGAATAGTGACTAATAAGAGTACTTAGGGCGAATAATGACTAATAAGAGTACTTAGGGTGAATTATTTAATTTGTCGTTTAGGAATAAGTTTTATGTTGACTTATTTTTAATGTTAAACTTTCAGTTATATATATATATATATATGTAGGTAATGTTTTCACATGGCAACTATATATACATCAAGATCCAGTAATAAAATAAGGCATTTTTTATGTGGAGAAGTAACAGTTATCAAAAATGTAACCATCCACTGAAAATATCAATTTGTAGGCGGTTTAATCTTTATATATAACTATATGATTATATCATATAAATTATGGGATTGATTTGATTGACAATTATGTTGGTTGATGATGGCGGGGAATTACTTTCATGGAAGAAAATATGCATATTTAAAAATCTTAAACAACTTAACTTTGTAATCGTACAACTATTACGAAGTCGAGGCGGGCCGCTAACCGAATTATATTCTTATGTTATATATATCGTATTAATGAAACATCTTATCAACACAACAGCTAAGAGGCATCATTTATATAAGAAAATAGGTTTAATTTACGTTAATTTGTCTTTATATTCTCCATTTTATATCTAAAATAAAATATTGATAATAAAGCATTATTAGGAGATGGAATTCTCGGAAATAAAATTCAAAGTACTGTAACTCGAAAAGTCATAGATTGTGTCTGAAATGTTTTCACGTTTTAATTAGCAAAATATTTCTTTTAATTCTTTTACTTCTTTTTCGGACTTTCTTATTCTAAAGGCCTGAATTTTATTAGTGTTTTTTATGTTTCCATTCGTTTGTCAAGCTTATTGATTGAGAACAGAGGATTTAAAATTAAGATTAGAAAAAAAATTTGACATCCCTGTTGAGTATGTAAAGCAGTAAAAGTTTGACTTGTGTTTGCAAAACAATTTTGGATAAATTGCTAAAAATAAGTGTCACAATAAGATCATTTATTGGAATTCGCTAATAGATGGCGGTATAAGTATATGTATGATATTTGCATTAGTTTAGCTTTCTTCTGCGCTTTGTGTCTTTTGAATGCTTTGATACGATAAGACGGAAATAATTTTTTAAATAATTCATAATTAATAAAACGTCTTTATAAGATAGTTTTATTAGATTAATCCATTTTAAATAAACTTAATGGTAATTTAATAATGCGTGGTAAAATTCTTTACTGATACTATAGATGGCGTCGAAAGTGATCGTACGTTTATATAAAAACCAAGAGATGGCGCATTCCGGCTTCGATATAAATAGACGCTATTGTGGAATCATCAGTTTACGAGTTCAAGTGGCACTAAGCGGTTTATTTTCGTCTAAACTGTCATAATCTTTTGACACATCAGTGCAGCATTGTTTCTGTTCATATGCTTATTTGCAGTGACTACGTAAAGTTTGAACAGAATAAATAAAAGAAATATGTTTTTTACTTATGGCAAAGATCCTGTTATATTTTGATGTACATTTTATAAATAAAAAAATTCTGTATACATTTATAAAAATTATCAATAAAAATTCTGCATAGAATATTTATTCGAATCGTTTCACGCTAGTAGGTCTAAACGTGTATAGTTGTGAGGCTTTGGAAAGACAGAAAGGACGTGATTACAAGGATCTGTAGATTCACAATACACTAAAAACATGCCTGTATCTTATTCATATTTTCACAGAAATTGTATGATAGTATTTATTTTCATTTAAATCCCGAAAGACGAGGAATTCAGAAAACATTCACTTTTTAAATTTAGCATGATTTTTTACTATTATTTCAGCATTATCAGCGTTTATAGCAAAATTTTCAGTGAACCTATTTAAAATTTCTTGCTAACGTTATGGAATTATATATAATTTATTTGAAAGACGTTTATCATGATTTAAATTAACGAGACTGAAAATTATTTCCACATGCAAGGATTAAAACATTTCCGAATCATGTTATTATTTTAATTCGTTTCTTAACTCAACGTTGATAATAACAAAAAAACTAAAACAAATTATCTAAATTATATGCGTGGTCACATTATTATAAAAAAATATTTCATTGATTTTTCACGAACGATTGCTTCACTTTTAGTCTATTCGTCATTATTGATCAACGTTCTTGGCCAGTTTGCTCGTGGTCCATGTTCAGTTACCTTACGATTGTTCTGAATTGCTTTAATAATTTATATAATCTAGGTTCAAAAGGAAAAACATATAGATTATAATCCACAGAGATGTGAAACGGAGTAACCGATTATACTAATGACAAGATTAGACATAAATTTTGCTAAGTATTTATTCAGTGTTCCACGTATACGCTGTGAAGGTTATAATAAATATCAAAGCGATAGTCGAAAGAAGGACTAGACCCCTTCGGAGTTTCAGCTTCATATCCTTTCTTAACTTTATATCTCACATCCTTTCTTCACTTTATATATCACATACTGTCTTCAATTTATATCTCACATCCTTTCTAACTTTATACCTCATATACTTTCTTAACTTTATATCCCCCATTCTTTATTAACTTTATATCTCACATCTTTTCTTCACTTTATATTTCATATCGTTTCTCCATTTTATATCACACATCCTTTCTTCACTTTATATCTCACATCCATTTTCATTTTGTGTAGTTGTGTTAAAATTATTTCCACAATGTGTAGTTGTGTTAGAATTTTGCAGTATCGAAATCAGATCTCTGGAGAGAGTTAAGGTGCATGGAGTTCCATGCATCATTAATATTGTTAGAATGTTGAGACATTTACACAAGACAGTACACATTATTTTAGGAAATTGATTGTATATTGCGTTTTTATAACTCATAGCATACCTTTATGGCAATTTTATTAAAATTTGTCTACTGGAAGCTGGGATATTCACTTGCGGAAGATGGAGATATGAATATTAGAGTAACCCAATTAGAATTACTTGGGCATAATTGGCAAACGGTCGTGGCGTTCTAAAACTTGTGTATTGTTATTTCCTTTTCTATTTGTGTTGTTATGTCAAAAGTGCGGTCCACATAATACAGAATTGGAACGGAAACAATTGCTACTCTATGTCATAGCGTTCGTTGCATCAATAGAAACGTTTTCTTAATAGATGGTGGAGTTATTGCTTAGAGGTCGATGCCTCCAAGGTAATAGAAAAATCGTATTAGGCTGTAAGTGGTGATTGATGGCAATGGTCTTATATCACAGATATAAATACATGATACATCTAGTTAAACAATACAATACTAGTAATACGTTCGAAATAGAGAAGGAATAAGGAGATACTGAAGGAAGATATATAGAAAGGATTTCGACCTGGTGATTATATTATTTTCTACCATTTTAAACGAATTTCGAACATAGGTACTTGAGGGCGTACTTTGAGTTTAGTTTAAGTATTCTATATATCATACAATTCATTGTTTTGATAATGCGAGAGGATATTTGTTTTTAGAAGTTATTGAAAGGTAGAGAACTGACAGGAATCGTACTTTAGATCGCAGAGAGAAACGAGTGAAAGGAATTTAAGTGCATTATGTGAAAAAAATGGTGGATGTAGGTTTAACGGTTACGGTCTTTAATTATTTTCAGGTACATCGTTATTGTCTTAACACAAATCCAATATGAAACAATGAAAATAGCAAAATACCTTAAAATTTTACTATCCGCATTTCTATACTATGTTATATTTACATATTTATATTTCAAAGTACATAAAACAAAACTATCATTCATAGATTTAAACTATTTTTTTTACAGTACACACACACTGTATATGGACAAGCCGCAGATCGCACAAATAGTCTTCGCTCGGTTTTGGCCAAAACAGTTTCAAGTGTACTGGAACGTGCCCACCATGCAGTGCAAGTCAAAAAGTAAGGCTCTGGACTTCGGTGACCTGCAGGAAAAGTACGGAATAATGCAGAATAAGGGCGACAGCTTCCGCGGAGAGCAAGTGAGCATCCTTTATGATCCTGGAGTTTTTCCGGCTCTTCTCAAAAACGAATCTAGCAAAAAGCTTATTTGGAGGAACGGTGGATTGCCGCAGGAGGGAAATTTGCAGATACATCTCGAGAAATTTGAGGCGGATATCAATCAGCTGATCCCTGACGAGTCTTTCAGCGGTGAGTCAATTTATATTTCTACACCATAAGGTAGCATTTCATTTAACAAAGACATCAGGTATTAAGTTTTAAATACCATGCACCATGCGGCCCAAAAACTGTCGACATCAAGTTTTTTTTCTATTAGCCGTACTATATATACGTTAGCTGTACTATGTCAAACTCCGTCAGTGTCCGTCCAGTAAACACCTTCCGACGCTTACTCCATCAGCGTCAGACTTGACTTTGAACAAAAGAAGAATACCTGCAGTCAGGTAGATAATCCAGGGTTGATCTCCCTGTCTGTGGATATTATTCTTATAAAGAAAGCCTCCTTTCTATATGTTGTTATTTCTTCCTCAATGAATGGATCAATTTAGATAAAATTTGCCAGGAAAATTTCTGATGATCGAAGCAAGATCATGCATTATTCAGACCTTAGCTTAACACTATTACTATTTAATTTAATAACATACTAATAATCAAATAATTAATAGTGATATCTGTTTCTTCTATAAGAAACTCTTGTATATAATTAAAAATTTGTTACAAATTTGTGATCTTAATATTATTAAAACGTAGTTTCACAATAATATCCATAAATTAGCAACTGCAGTATAATTATTATCTGTCAAATTTTCGTAGTTAATATAAGTTTCTCGGTCAGAATTACTTGTACCATTAATAAAGATATATCTTTGTTAACGGTACTAGTAATTCTGTTCGTTCTGCTTCTGTCTGTTAACACGTACATTTATTTTTTTGGTAGTTAGCTTTTCTGAGATGATCTCAGCATTTTTTTGGGAATTTATCTGTCTCTCTGCAAAAAAATTGACATAAAACAGATTATACTTTTTGGACGAAAGTTGTTAAGTATAAAATAGAAATTCTTTAAATGATTGCGATATAATTTAATTCAATTCGAAGTGTTAGATAGTGGCTAATTCTAAAGTATTTTGTTAATACATATGGCCATATTATTTCGTGGTTCGGCATAAATGTGGTACTGTAATAGAAAATTCAGTTTTAAGTTTTCGTAAAATTAATTTTTAGGATTCCACAGCCAAATGACAAAAGCGGAACCCTTGCGATTTCGTCATCTCTGTCTGTCTGTCCATCTATCCATCGATGTATCACAGAATTATAGCTATTGTATATTTGAATCGATAGTGAACTAATTTTATACGAATATAAATTCAATTAGATGAATAACTAAAAATAAAGAAAATCTCGAACCTGATGATGATAATTTTTTTCTCACCAACCCCATCATGCCGGGTATTATTAAAGAGGTTTTATTAAAATACAACCCAAAATGTTTTGTAAAGTTTTCTGACAAGGCGTCTTCTTCTTCCTTAGATATTGACAAAGTATTTTGTATTATGTCTGCCACTCTCTAAATTTTTAACTAGGAGCACATACAGTCAGAAATCGAAAAAAATCTCAATAACGATATTTACTAAGTACCCATATTAATAGATTATAGAGTTATAGGCAAACAATATATGTGTCTTACACTTGTGAAAGATATGTTAAACAATTCATTCACAGAGTGAAAAATTATGTTAACGTTTAGAAAGAATTTAATAGAAGTTATATTTACAGAGTGAAAAGTTATGTTAATGTTTATAAAGGATTTAATAGATATTGAGTACCTTAAATCTTCAAAGAAAATATAAACATTGAGTACCTTAACTCTTCTTTTTTTAATACAGACGTACTTATAACTTTCATTTACATTTCTTATTTCAAATATTTTTGGAGTTATAATTATAATATAAAATGCAATATCTATGCATAAAAGAAAACTGTGAACATAAATTAGTTTGTATGCAACCTGTTCAGCCGCTTAAAACAATTGATAAGTAAGAATTTATATGATAAATCAAACTTTCTTTAGTATGAAATTTTGGTTTATTATAACTCAAGAAAGAAGCAGTACAATTAATCAAAATATGCGCTTAAACTATGGGCACAATTTTGCTATTTTAAATATTAATGCCAGCAACGAAGAAACTTGGAAGCGAGTGGTGATAATATAACAAAAGGCATTGTCTCTACAGTGTTGGGAATCAAATATTTTTCCTTCCAAGAAGTGATTCAAGATGTGGGAAAACAAAATAGTCCATTGGGACAAGGTTTGGAAAATATAGTAGGTGACAGAGGTTTTTTAAGTCCAGCTTCTACAGTTTGCGCAATGTAGTTTGTAAGACATGTGGTCACGTATTGTCCTGTACGAGGACTGGACTGGCTCTTTTCGCAAATTTCGGTTATTCACCAGCTCTCGGTTTAGTCGTTCCCTCATCATTTTATCTAATTGGTTATTTAATCTATGAATCAATTTTCATGCAGTTGTAGTAGGTAACACCAACGGTAGACAACCAAAGAGATATCATTAGGTTTTTTTTGGTGACTATTTGGTTTCGGAGTACGTTTGGGCATTTCATTTATTTTTTGTGTCGAATGCTTGCGATTGTAAATAAATGATCAATTTTTCATCACACCTAACAATCGCATTTAAAAATTGTTCATCTTTGTCACTACAGCAAAGAAAGTTTAGCTTCGAAACGATTTCGCTTCTGGTACTCGTTTAATTCATGCCAGACCCATTCAGCTTCTTAACTTTAGTGATCTGTTTAAAATGGTCCGTTTTTGTTGGGATAGTAACGTCAAATCTTGTTCCTAATTCACGTATTGTTTGAGATTTATCCACTTCCACTAAAGTTTTCAGTTTATCGCAATCAAGTTATTTTGGGTATTAAAATCCCCAGATCCAAATTGTTCAAGTCATTAGCGTACTGTGCCTTCATTAGCCACATCTTTACTAACTACGTCATTAATATTTCGAGTTGTCTGCACTGTTTTACTTCCGTGACGTAACTCATATTCGAAAATAAGACGAATTTTTGATTTATTCATAGTTTAACCTTCAAAAGACATTTCGATACTTAACCTCAAACAAACTTAACCTCAAAACTTATATCTGAGATCGGACGTTTCATACTCAAATGAAATGATATATTTGAAGTGAGAGATGAAGCCTTTGTATTATTTATTTTAAATTTACTAATTAACCTTCGTGTTGATGTGTATTCTCGATAAAACGCTTTCAACCTCTGACCTGGCTCTCTTTAACACTATAACGATCTACATAAGGACGTGTTAAGTTCATTACAAATATCTCGCGATGCGTCTCACACTGTGTAAAGTACAATTAACCTCATAAATTGATTACGGGCAGTCGCGAACTCTGCGCTCTCGCATAAATAAAGCACTTGTTTCTTGTTTCTTTCCACTACTGATTATATTAGTTACGAAGGTGGTAGAGGCGACGTTCGATTTAAATTGAAGTGAACTGTTTGCGGTGAATTTGAACTTTTTTTTACAACACAATGAATTGGCAAGTAAATTCGGTTACTAACCATCTTTTAAACGGTCCATAACCCTGTGAATGATTCAGTGTACAGAACGGTGGAATGATAATACAGGCTGTTATTGTAGTTATTTGGCATAGTAGAATTTGTTTTTGGATTTTTCTCGGAAATATAAGGCGAAGATATTGCTAAACATTTTTTATTGTGGAGAAATATATTCGATAAAAAATATTTTTTTATTTCCAACATTTTTTTATTCGTAATTACATTTAAATGCTTCACTATTATATGAAAAAATAACAACATTTAAAAATGTTACGTTTTATAAAAACGCCAAAAATGTTGCTGATTTTTATAAATTTAATTTATTTAATTGACACGTACTTACAGTAAAACATGTGTACTTTTTTTTACTGGCTCGACTGAACATACTAACTGTACTGATTTGACTGAGTCTATTGACTTCACTCGCTTCATGGTGTTTACTGACTCTGTTGATACCTAGTTTGAGACATCAGTCTCTTTGGAGGCTTAGGGTTCGTATCCCGCCGCTGCCACCGTGTTAAGCTTTTTTAATCAAAGATGTTTAATTTTTTTTTAAATTTAATCGAAACAGTATGTTTGACATCTTGACTGGCCGGGTCGCTAAATAAGAAATTAAATATTCTTAATAAAGAAATAAACTAAATTATTAGTATAATGGGTATTTATTTTTATGAAATAATATCGCATGAGTAAATATTCAAATTCAAATAAAGGGTTTATTTGTAAATAGCCGCGTTGCGTTGTAACATAATGACTACGCGCATGGCCGGTATGAGTAAACAGTACGAAATTTAACCCTTTAGTTGATATTTTAATTGAATTGGATGATATGAGATTCAAGACAATTTCGTTGTTTATAATGGTTTTATTTTGAACTCAGTTTATTTAGAACCCATATAAGCCGGGTCGTTATACCCATTTAATAACGACCTGTATACACTAGCTGTTCATCCCGTTTTTACTAGTGCAAAAAAGGAATCCGTGATAGAGCCTTATTTTAATCGGTTTTTTAAACTGATAATTTTGAACGGTATTCTCAATGGTTTACCTATTTATGCTGAGCTTGAATCGATTGCAGAATTGTACGATTCATTTATGAATTTAAATACACTTATTATGATCAATCTATATTAATTAGCAATATAAATTTTAAAACGTTAGATAGTTATGATCTTAATACAGACATAAACCAAATAGTTTGATTAAATAAATTGTTTCGTGGCCAATTTTGGACGGGGTTAAATGAACGGCTCAATTATTTATTCTAAGCTCATGGTTTAAAATGTAATACAAGTTAATTAATGCAATAAATGCGAAGTTATTTAAGTGAACTGATTTTCAAGATTTTTGACATATTTTTTATCTGTTCAAAAATCAAAGGGTGGAGAAGAGGGTGGACGATATAGATTAAAAAATACTTTGGAATTTCAAAACCAGGTCTGTCCGTATATTCATTTGATGGGGTGTGCGAAAAACAATTATAAATTTAAAATATTATAAATTTTTAATTGATATCGTAAGGTAGTGAGTGAACGTATGTACAAAAGTTAGTGAGTGAAAGGTAGTGAGTGAATGTATGTACAAAAGTTAATGAGTGAATGTATGTACAAATGTTAGTGAGTGAACATATGTACAAAAGTTCCAATATTTTTATTCATAAGTCGTACTGTCAGTTCGGTTTTGGACTTAGATTTTTGCCAAACGGTGGCTAATAATGGGTAGATGTAAACAGCTAAAGAGTTATGAAATATGTAACGTTGGTTAATAAATATTCGCCGGTGTTAACTTTTTCTCACGAGTATCTACATTCGACTGCAACATTTAGCATAGTGTACGGGGAAATGTTGAATTGTAATTATAATTGTATGCGTGCACAGAAGCGGGCGAGTGTACGTGTGTACGTGCTTGCATTTATGCGTTCGTGAGTGCATGCGTGCCTGCGTAAGACTACCTGCCTGCTTAAGACTGTTGTTTTGGATTTCAGAATAATTATAATTAATATTTTGATAAATATACCAAGAACTACTACGAAGTATAATTAGGAAATATAGTTGGTAGGTATGCGCAAACGTAAACAAAGCTTTTTCCTTTATTGGATAATGCAATTTCCTAGATATCTTGGTGCGTACATTTTATTCGACAGCGAACTTTTTGAGAGCTTGTCGTAAAGACGAGAAAATTTTCTGAAGTTTTGAAATAAAATCTGCAGTAAAGATAATGACTTACGTCTGCTGAAAGCGCTCTGCCTGCTAACCTATCGTTTTCTGTCAATTTTTAATAATATTTTCCTAGACGAATAAGTGTTTTTTTAACAGCTCAGTTACAGGAAAAGGTTTAAAGGAATATAAAGATTTGTTCGAAACGATACTGAGATTTTGAATTACATTCTTCACAAGTATCACTATCGATGCATTATATTATTCACTTTTTGCAGTATCTGTGTAAATAAGCGTTAGGTTCATTTAAAAACCATTGCTATATTTAGAATTGAGTATTTTTACAGACAATGAAAGTATGGCAAATTTTGTTATAAGTTTTGCAGATGATAAGATGCGTATAAAACGTTTAATAATCAATTATATTGTACCGAAAAAAAATTATAACATAAGATATGTGATCTAATGTTTAGTGATGATGGTAGTTTTATTTCGGTCACAAGGGCGTTGTTCATCACGAATTACTTACAAAAAGTAAGACAATGGACAAAAAGTACTTCAAGGTAATACTCATTGTATTATCATGAAGTAACGCGGCTGTTTTGGAGAGGCTATCAATAAAAAAACCGTAATTCTGTTACCATCTGAATAAAGTCCGATCAAATATAGGGAAGCGACTAGTTTGGTGTTGGTGCCTCTTTGGATAAAAAAGTGGTCAAAATTTATCCAGCGTGCTGAATGCGATCAATACAGTTTTTGATTGAAAAACTTATAGATTTTTGTATTTAAAAAAAAATGTACAACTTATAGTCATGGAATTTTATAAAAGTGTTATAAAAACTTATTATATATATTTATAAAAATAAATGTTTTAATAGTTATGCTATATAATATTAGATTAACGAAAGTAAATAAAGTTAATGAATGTTTCATAAATTTGTAGAATGATCCAATCCATTTTTAATTTCAAAATGTTACTTTAATAAAAAAAAATTAATGTATTTTTTTCATTTTATACATATATATATATAAATATATATATATATATATATATATATATATATATATATATATATATATATATATATATATCTTTAATTGGTTTTATGTATTATAAATTTTAATGTCTTATGGTGTACATTTTGTTTCTCCTTTTTATTCGGTTATCGAGAAAATAAATATATAAGTATAAAGTTGTTCAAAGTAATAGTGTCGAAACTATCTTTTTGACTGTAATAAGATATAGAGCCATAACAATATTCTCGTTTGTACTTTCATTGTAAGAAGTTAGAGTATTTCTATGTAGATATGTAGTTGTATAATATGTAGATATTTGAGATAATGCATATTTTATGAAGCAACTTCAGCAGTATATGTAGAATTAATAAAAGTTTAAGATATTTATTCACAATTTACGAACATTTAAGTGTAATATTGCCGAAACTATCTTTTTGACTGTTATAAGATATAGAGCCATAACAATATTTTCGTTTGTTCTTTCATTGTAAGAAGTTAGAGTATTTCTATGTAGATATGTAGTTATATAATATGTAGATATTTGAGATAATGCATATTTTATGAAGCAACTTCAGCAGTATATGTAGAATTAATAAGAGTTTAAGATATTTATTCACAATTTACGAACATTTAAGTGTAATATTGCCTAAACTATCTTTTTGACTGTTATAAGATATAGAGCCATAACAATATTTTCGTTTGTTCTTTCGGTGTAAGAAATTACAGTATTTCTATGTAAATATGTAGTTATATAATATGTAGATATTTGAGATAATGCATATTTTATGAAGCAACTTCAGTTGTATATGTAGAATTAATAAGATTTTAAGGTATTTATTCACAATTTACGAACATTTAAGTTTAATATTGCCGAAACTACCTTTTTGACTGTTATAAGATATAAATATAACAATATTTTCGTTTGTTCTTTCATTGTAAGAAATTACAGTATTTCTATGTAAATATGTAGTTATATAATATGTAGATATTTGAGATAATGCATATTTTATGAAGCAACTTCAGCAGTATACGTAGAATTAATAACAGTTTAAGATATTTATTCACAATTAACGAACATTTAAGAGTAGAAAACTGTGTTATAGAGCAATAGCGAAAAAATAGAACAAAATTGTTCAGAGGTCATTGAGATTATCAATAAATGTGAAGCTGTTATAATAATAAAACAATAATAAGGATAATGAACCAGGAAAATGCTAAGTGACCCAAAATTAATAGAGACGGAAATCAATGTGAAAACATAAGTAATAATGTATCCCAGAAAGAACCTTTTATATAAAAAAAATTGTGAGCATCAGCTCCGACGTGCGACTGGAGTTTACTCCTGAAGTACCATTTTCTTGGAATGTATAAATCAGGTAACGCTGTATATAAATATGAATATCAATATCATTAAATGTGAATGGAAAATTCTTTAATAAAAAAAGTCTGACAATACAATTATTTTCCAGTAAAATACAAATGAACAAGATCAAATTTATAAAACAAAATTAAAAACATTTAGTAACGTCAGATTAAGAAGTTAAAATTAAAAAGGATTATTTTTAATTAGTAGGATAGAATACACCAAATATTAAATATGCATTATCACATAATTATATTTAACCATTGCAATTTAAAAATTCTATTACTGAAATTCGATCTGATTAATTCCCTTTACCGACATAATTCCCTTTACCTGTAGCTAGAATATTAAAATGTGCATTAAAATTAGTGTGCACTGGATGATGGTTCACCTTACCTATAGCCAGAATGATAAACTGCGCATTCAATTAGTTGAGACTAGATGATATAAGCTAGTGACTGCTTTAATTCAGGAAGTTATCAATACATATTTATTCTTAATATTGGATAATTTAAGAAATACTTGCAAAAACGTATTGAATTCGAGTACAAATGATGACAGAAGCTATATTAAGTAAAAATTCTGTTATTGAAATGCAATGTATGTTTCAATTTGCCCATAACTAAAACAAAAACGTGCATTAAATTAGTTTGGCATAGATAATACAAACCATTCTTTCATAGGGTTTCAATATGAAAATCCTATTTCATTGATTAATACACCATTTCAATGTTTATCAATCTCTTACCAAATTGTAATGCATACTTATAGACTCTTATTAACAAAGTTTGACAAAATAAATGCGAGATTAACAATTAGTAAATAATTCCCACACATTTATGTATAACATCAAAAATATAAACATTAACATTTTTTGGCTTTTAAATATTTTAAACAACGTGCTACACTGCCTTTTTACCTACAACAAAATAATAACTATATGATTTCTTATTGAAAATTTAATTATTTGTTGTAAAATTTAAAACAATATAAAATAAAACACAATATGAGCAGAAAATTAAAAAAAAGTAAAGTAATGAAAAGAAAAATAGTATATATACAAAGTGTATTTAAATATAGTATATAAAAAATGGAAACGAAATAAGAAAAAAACAAAATTTAAAAACACAAAATAGAATAAAAATGTATAAGTAAAATAATTCATAATCTGAAAACGTATTTCATTTATTTTTCAATTACCTCTCTGCAAATTCAGCACGAGCCTGCGCTTCTCTATCTTGACCTAACAAAATTTTTTTGCTGACTTCATGGAGCTCACCTTCTCTTCGTTGTCTCTGCTCCACTTCATTCCTCATGCAATTTCTTTTTAATTTTTACGTCTGAAGTAACTAATGTTGGCTGAAAGTGAACTGGATATCCGAATGCTAGCTGCTGGTGCGTCTCCTGCATATAGGTAATTTCGTGTCCATGTCCAACATAGTTTTCTGTACTTCATCCCTAGGCTGACCAGCAGGAACATCTTCCGTTGCTTCGGACGATGTCGGCAAAGTTTCCGCGGCTTCAGCAAAAACTTCACTTCTACTCGTCGATTGCTGCCTGACGGATTTGTAGATAATTGACTCTAATGAATTCAATATCAATTCATAAATATCGCAAATTTTAAATTTCAATACATTTTCGCATATCAATAGAAAATAAATAAAAAAAAATACAAGACCAATGGAAAGGGTCTTAAATGAATTTTACAAGTTGTAATTTAAAATTTGATTAAATTACAAACTACTTCTTTTTGTAATACTGCTTCTTCAGTATTAAATATAAATTCGGATAAAATTCTCTTAAAATAAATCAATGTAAAAAATTTCCGTACCCCGTACTATATTAATCAGTTTCTAAAAAAAATACTATGAAAAAAAATTAAGTGTACATTTATTTACCTCGATTATATTACACATGTTTGTTTACTTCGATTGAATTGCTGGACAAAATCGTTTGATGGTACTTCCACAATTAGCCCTGGCGCTATTAAGGAAACGACGGAATCAATTTGGATGTCACTAATTGCGTCTCCTCCGCCGGTGGTCATCCGCTCCTGCCTTTCTTTTGCCAACTCTCTTTTCGGCTTGGCTTTTATATTAATCCAAAGTCGAAACAGTTGACTTTTCTTTCTCTGAAGAAACAAATAAAGTACACGTTCACTGCTTAAGCACATTATTTAAACAAAATAAATTACATTCGGGAATATAAATTAGTTCTGTTTTCATCAAACAAATTAATTCCGGTTTCACTTTGGACGAGAGAGAGACTTTATATATCCTATGAAATCCAAGTACAGAGATTTAATTTGTTATCACTAGCTGCACGGAGAAAAAACGCTGACATATTATAGTTAAATAAAATCATAGATTCGCATGTTCATTGTCCCTCTCTCTTCTCTTTACTCTACTTCAACACTCAACCCAGATCTGTATACCATTACAGAGACTATTCGTATTACAAGTTTAAAACAATAATACCTCTTTTTATAGCCCCACAATTTGAATGTGCCGATGGCATAACCGTATTGTTTCTTAGCATTCTGCATATTGTTGAACCGAAATTATTAACATTTAAAAAGGAAATACAAAACATATTATTTATAAATTAAAACCAGCTACGATAAGATAAGGGTTTTGTTCAGTATGTAGACTATAAATTAAAATCAGCTACGATAGAATTAATGTTTTATTCAGTAAGTAGAAAATAATATAATTCTAAGTTAATAATAAATTTAACAATTGATCAATACATTTTGTAATATATTTACTAACTGTTTATAGTTTTTCTTTTTATTGTATTCCTTTTACTACTTTTGTTAAACGCAATACTTCCAGCCAAAACGAACTTTGCTTACAACTGCCAGTAAATAATTCGATATGCCAATTAAAGATGTGGCAGAAATTAGCTGATTACACTTTTTTTAACACAACTTCGTACGCTCAGAACTTCTGATTTTATTATTCTTAAAACTAATAGCGAGCGCTATATATGAAAATTGATTCGTCAGGAGTAAACTCCAAAAATGTTGAAAAGAAGAAAACAAACACAATGTGTATATAATACCATTATATTTACGTATATTACATTTTACGAGTATATGAGATATTTTGTTTATCGCATGCGTGGTTAGTGAAAGTCCCAACGTAGTATATGGGGAAGACGTAGAAGAAGACCGATAAAGTTGACCTGAGAACCCACTGGTGGACCATGTAAGGAAATACAAAATTCGTTAAAATATAAAACAGTGTACGAGTACTTCCATGGGAATGAGTAGTTTGAATGAATTATGCCAAGATACTTTGCATCATACGTAGGTATATAGTGTCTTAGTTTTCCTGCATGCCGTTGACCGATGAGTACATATGCGTCGCAATTTCCATGACAATTCTAGTCAATTGTACAATATGCAATAAAAGTCTTGATTCAGTATTTTTCAATTATACATACACAATATGCATATGTCGGCTGGCTCATGGAAGCATTTTTATCTTTAAAAGTTCAATATTTTTCCGTCTTTTGAGGTCATTTAAATTAATTCACAGATTGAAAAGAAACTTTATAATATTTCTGATGGTAACGAAACTTTTATGATGTTCGATTTCAGAATTTCCAATACTATTTTTATTTAAAGCTAATTTAAAAATTTTTTTCTTCCGTGTCTCGCTTTCTGTTTTTATTTTCTTCTAGATTTTGTGTAATTTATATAATATGAAAGTGCTTAATAAGCACTAGATTATTATTTTATAAAGTTCTTATAAAGTATTTTATAGAATTTATTTATTGTTTGTAATTGTTTGTAACGAGATTGCATATAATCTATGTGATGCAGGATATCGTACTCAGTACTATATTAATTATTGAAAATTTTATCCATTCATGACACTAACTAGCTATGCCCCGTAGTTTCACCAGCATAGAAAAAAAAGATTATTGAAAAAGTACACTAAGGAAATAGTTAAAAATTGCATTCAAAAGCATTCGCTGGGACACGTCCGTTGCATAGGAAGCCGTCCGCTCGAATGAGTTCTTGCACCATGCTACATCATTAAACGCGTCAGCTCCATTCGCCAAATGATATCGGGAAGAATACTCAGGGTTATCAATAAAAAATTAACCGGTTCCTGTCTACCTTACGTCTTTTAATCACTGTTCCTCAACTTCGGTTACAATTTTTATTACTGCTCTGTCCCCATGAATCATAGAGTGATAATCTGTAACAAACAATCTTCAATCTCAAAGTATGGGTTTTCTCACATGAAAACAGTTTTTGAAATTAAACATGTGGCTTCAGAAATTAGCGCAAAACAAATAAAGAAACTTTTCTACTTTATATATGATATTGTTATAGATTTGAGGAAATATGGGATGGGGAAAACTGCCCGATTTTAGAATGTATAAAAGGGAGTCAAAAAACCTCCTTCAATAAAAGTCCTTCATTAAATCAATTAACAGTTATATTTCGTACGTGACCTGATTTACTAAGTCAATTAGCAGTTATATTTTACACGGGCATATACTATTTCTCTTCCCTCTTTTTTATAAGTAGTGGAGTAAAAACTGAGTGGCATTTTGATTTCAAGTTAATTAGCTTATTGTTGAAGTTGTTTTGATCACAGTTCAATGTTTTTGTCGGAATAACGATTAGCGCGTCGTAGCACATTTCCGCGACTTGTTCGACTCGCACTGCGATGTGTGTTTAGACGATCAGAGACGGTGCCCGTCTGAAACATTGAATTGATTGTGTTGTTCCATTTCCGGCGGATGTTTGGAACGGCGGTGATGCTATTCGTAACTACTCTCCCATGTGTGTGTTGCGCTAGGCGATGATGTTTTGTGTTCTGTTCACTCGCTGTGGGTGTCTATGAGCCTCAGTAGCTTTCTCCAACATGAGTCCTTAAATATCCTTTTCATATGTCATTAATAATGACTGGAGGCTCAATCAGATTTGATCCGAAGCGTTGCTTAGTTTGTAATAATATAATTACTAACAGATTAATAGAGTGGTAGGTTTTTTGCTACACGCTTTTCTTCTAACGTAAGCTGCATTATGGATTTGAAAGCTTATAATTGTTTTTCTATTATGAAAACAGTTAAGGTTCTGGCTATGTGGATATACAATTCTTTTTTTCATTTCAATGTCATATTGAATTTAAAAACTATTAAGTGTAATATGGAAAACGTTTTTACATTGCATTTTCCCTCACGATTTCAATGCTTATACCGCTGTTAAAAATGTAAATATTACTTACTTATAAGCAGCTTTAGTATGCGATTATGATTTAAATAAAAGTACTGACTTGTATTTGTACTTGCTTGTTATATTAAACTGTTTAAAATTATATATAAAAGTAATCAAAATATTTTGATGATCTTCAATTAGTTCTCAAAGAGTTTTTAGAAATATTTTCGCTTTACAGGTACCCCAAGTTGAAATTTCGTAATAGTGTACATTTGTGATAAATTTATGAATTTTGTATTTTCTGTTTCAGAACATAAGTCAAATTGTATTCTGCTACATTAGACAAATTACAAATCTCTTTCATGATTCCTTAATTTTAGATTATTTTTTTCTTTCCAGTAACCTCCTAGGTGATATTCTGAGACACAGTAAAAATTTACGTAAATAAAGTTTACATGAAATAATATACAGAGTTACATTTATGGATTTTTGTGTTTCACTACCATCTACCGAGCCGATGATGGCACGTAATATAATACAGTTCTGACATATCCATTTCTAAATCCAGACATTGCCGTATTTCACCACTTATATAAATATTGTTTAATATAAGTAATGGTGTATTTGTTGTTACTCTTTATATAATGATCGTTTAATATACGTAATGTTTTTTCGTGTAATTTTTTTAAATTTTATTTCTAATTAACACGACTCTTTTATTAACTTAAGAGTAATCAGAACACAATGCAAGGAGTGTAAATAGTTGATACCAATATCACTCGAGTCTATAATATCGGACATTAAATTTCAGATGCCAAAAGAAAAAAAAATTACAGGAGAACCAAAAATCTTGATGTAATCAGTGATAGAGATGAATATTATTCAACTATTTTTGCTTTTATCGGAAACGTAGTTGATTCATCTGATATTTAAAATGAAACAAATATTTTATATTACTGTTTTTTAATAATTTTTTAAATTTTCCATAAGGTTTTTTTCATTAAAATCTCAAATTATAAATAGCTTTTTAACCTTCAAAGAAAAATAAAAAAATACTGATTTTCGGGTACCATTAGAAACAAAGTTCACATTTCAAACCCAGTCAGACGACAGTACAAAACTAAATTTAAACATTTTCTCACAATGACGGTGTTGACTTAAATGTGTGATTTTGTGTACAAAATCAACATAATTTTATATAAGTATAGGCCTATATTCAGCGTATATAGTGTGAGATACCAAATAAATATACTTTCCTATAGGTATATTCGGTAGTTTTGGGGTGTGCTCTTCTACGACTCTCCTGCTGATTCTAGCCCAACACCTGTGTATGTTATTGAAAGGCGGTCTTAGGGTATGTACCAGTCATCCCAATTTTAGTCTTGTGCTATTGATTTTGTTTTGTTTTTCATGGAGGATTCATTTATCTATTGAAAATTCAACCGGTCAGAAAATATGTAGTATTCCACTTAGGCATCTATTCGTAAATACTTGCAGTTGCTTTGTGATCTCCTGGGTGATTTTTCAAGTTTCGCACCCATAAAGTAGAGTGAATTTCACAGCCATGTAGAAGAAATGGATCTATCTCTTTTAGAATACCCTTATATATTGACGTTCCATATTTTATGTAGCGTTTCGAATATTTTTTAGCCTTTTGTGTTCTACTACGGACATTAGAGTTTCCATCTTTTTCAATAATACTTCCAGGGTAAATAAATTCCTCTACTTATTCTACTGGTTGAGTACTATAAGCCAAACTTCTTCTTTGTCCGAGAAAATGTTGAGTTCTTTTGTTGTCTTTGCATTGATTATAAAATTTCTTTGGTTTTTTTTCCTGATTCCATATCTTCTCTTTTAAGTCATTTAAGGTATGAGCTATTAAGCAGATGTTATTGACATAATCTAGATCAATCAGTCAAAAACTCCACGTGACGTAATATTGGAGCACATTTACTCTGTTCAGGACTGAATCAAGTACGGTGTTGAAACTAATGAGGATAGTATGATAATAAGAACATTGCTTCGCTGCATTCGTCTTTGTGAAATAATAAACAGTAATTGACTGATTCCACAATATAATTATACGAAGGATTCCCCATAAAATCCCCCATAAATGTATAATTATACGTAGGATTCCCCATAAATTATACTGAGAAATGAAGGTGGAATCTCGGAACGAAATTCAAGGTCAGATGATAGGTATCGGAATTTATATTTAAGTCATAAAAAAGTGTAAGGATTAGTAGGGATATTATGTGAATGAGATAGAAAATGTGGACTGCGCCAATAAACAAATTTTAACTCTTTGATCTATCAGTGAATCTAAGAAACTTGATTATAACTCGGTATAAATCCGCATAGGATATATTATCATAATGTGGCAAAGATAAAAGTAGAGTTTGAGAAACATTAACTTTGATTTGTAGTAAAAATATTACTTTTTTAAAATTTATGATTATATATACCTAAGCAAATTAACGAATAATGTAATTTATCTGAAGATACCATGTAAAATATTGATAAAGTGGGAGGCAAACCTCTTTTATTGTAGTAAAGAGATATCGAGCAGTCTCTCAGAAAAGGTAATTTAATCACGTACTAAATTTAATATCTTACAAGACCATTCCTTAACGAGCCATAACCAATAATACCCATTATAGCTCGGGATGCTGGAGCGTGCCTCCTTGAATACGGATGGTAATTAGTATTGAATTTCAAAGCGAAATCAGGACTTCCTCGTGTACTGGTATCCATATGATGTACTTATATATGTGCAAAAATCTTATTGGTTGTACAAAATTTAATATGAAACGCTCATAGTTATTTTTCTGATGATAGCTATTTTTATAATAAAATTAATTTATTGTCAGAACATAGTTGATATTAATAATAAAATAAAAGAAATTAATAATTATATTTATTTATTAATCATAGTTATCTACATACATTAAAGAATTTTATTCGTCTGAAATTCTCAATTTACAATACAGTTACATTCAATGGGTTAATAATAAAAATACTAATTAAATATTTATAATAAGGCTAATATTTAACCATTATGTTGTGTAATGCCAAGCTAAGGAAAAAGAAGGTGGCGCTGTGTCTTTGAAATGTATGTAAAGTACCAAAAAACATTTTAATCGCCTTCTACTTCTTTTTGACCTCTATCACTTCTTTTCCTATCGAATTATGTGTATAAATATTTCCTTTAAAATAAAAAAAAACAAATCTTTAACAAGTAAAAGCTTAAATAGCAAGCAGACAATTTGTATTTTGGTGTTTAATGCAGCTGATCTTAATTTAGATATCAATTTTTCCTCATCAATACTTTTAATAAGATTAGAAAAAAAATATTACGAACATAAATTTGTAAAGTTTAAATAAAGCTAATATAAAATTATGGAGTTACTTAAATAGACGTAAGTTTTCTTTTAATAAGACAAAGGCGTCGATAAAAAATAAACATGAATACTTAGGTGTTTGCAAATCAACTCTAAAATTATCAACAGTACTGTCAACAGGTCTGTAAATACAACAGTATTTCCAACAGGACTGTATTTTATTGATTTTTAGAAATAAGTTAGAGGAATGTTTTATTTAGACTATGAAAGGTAGGAATGAAACTTTAGGCCTTTTAATTTTTTTATTTATTTCTTGAAATTTCTATGCCCAATTTACATATTTACTCAAAGCGTTCATGTGGAAGAATATAATAACAAATGGTTCAATAAAACCACATAAGAACAACGACTAATAGGATACAAATCAGTAACAATAACAGATAAGTAAATATGTAGACAAATAAGATCGGTAAAGAATCACCAAACAACTTCATAACCTCATTCCTGAAGCAGTCTATGGAGCAGAAAAAATATATAGACTGGGCACATCTTGCAATACTGTATTTAACAATGTGAGTGTTCGGAAAACAGGTGAACGCTGCAGAATATTCTTGCACGTTCTAGGCAGGTGAAATCAACTATGGCGTCGTTTCTCGTTAATAGTCAGGAGCATTAAGCGATAATATATAACTTAAGATTGAGATTATCAATGTTACGAATAAATAATTTAAAAAAAAATTATGATCAAAAGCAATTGCCCTCGGAGTTGAAGGGAATTTCATCCGATCATGCCTATTATAGATTTGAAAGTGAATAAATAAGGATAATACAAAAACCGATTGGAATTTTTTAATATTCTCTCGAGCATGAGGATATAGGTAGCTATATACGGGAACCAGATGATCACAGTGGTTTCAAGAATACTTCGGATCTAAAAGTTAAATAAAGCAATTATATATTCTGTGAAATCATTATTCATAATTACACCGGGATCTCGTACAGAAAAAAAAACATTTCGAATGTAGTTCCACCCAAATGATAACCATGCACAATACCATGTACAATGATGACTTACTCCCGCTCACATATACCCATACGTAAGCGGGAGTAAGTCATCATTGTACATTTGTTTACATTATAATGTAGATTCATTAGAATACTGATTGGCTATTGATTAGAAATCAGATTGGCTATTGATGCTTAAGAAGAGTTTTAAGTCATCGGCAAAAAGAAGGCAACGAGCAGTGATGATAATTGAAGGCAAATTATTCATCATTTGACAAACAGAATTGGTTCTAAATTTCTATCTTGGCAGATTGAGTAATAAAAGACCTCATAATTCCTTCCTCCGATAATTTGACGAGTAGAATATAATTATCAACTCGGTCAAGCGTCTTTATAAACAGTCTACATCTATTTGACAACCTTGAGATTAGTGACGGTGGAATGTTTTGGACGGAAACCGTGCCGGCAGTCCGATGAAAAGCGTGCCGGATTGGATTTTCGAATATATACGGTGATGCAGAACAGTTCTGAATACTTTGGCAAATGAAGATTACATTACTGGTGCTATTTTCAGCCATTTTTATCTTAGGTCTATAATTTTTTATATCGGACCTAAAACCAGATTTGAAACAAGATTTACCCGGGAAATCTTCAAACAGACGGATGAATTTCATAACTTAAAAAATATATTTATTATAAATGTAAGTGGTTTGACAAATGAATCGGGACATGCCTTAAAAAAAAATATATAAACCCATTCATGATCTTATTCATTCAAAATTAAATTCAGCAGTTGACATTAATTTTATCGTATGTGCTCAATTTATATTAGGTTTTAGGCTAAACATTTTTCAATTTATATTTGTATTTAAACTAAACATTTTTCATTATGGAAACCTTTATGAAAAACAAATTCGTTCGAACAGAGGATAACCATTTAATGAAATTTGTGTTGCGTTTTAGTTTAATTTCTACTAATGTAACTAGTGATTTTCACCACGGAGGTATGCCATTAGAACCGGGTTTTTTTGACTGGTGCTGTTTCAATGAGAGTCGGACTTCATCACAATCCATCCTATCCATATGTAATAGAGATGCTTAAGGATAACAGAGATGAGTTATTCTTAAGATCGACCAGTGTCGCCATTGCAATCAAGCCTTGTCTCATTACTAAAAAAAAGAAAAAATTAAAATACTCAGCAAAAGGGTTAGCAGCGGCCTCATCTGAATACGAGATTCCGTTGAGTGTCATACTGGACCTATTAGAAGCTGCCTGTCTGTGTGCATTATAAAAATGGTCTTGAGTCTGATTTAAGGATAGTTTTAACATTCCGAACATTTTTATAATTTGACATAGAACATTTTGATAATTTCAACGGTTGACCCTCAATCAATTATCGGGCCCATTTTGTACTAAACTTTTATTTGTTGAAGCTTTGTTGAATCATCTTTAGTTTTACACAGTAGTCTTTGATCTTAATACTTGTAGTCAGATACTTTTTCACAATATAACAAAGATTTGTATAAATAATATAGGAGTAAAACGCCCCACGATTTTATTCTCATGCTAGTGACCCATAATTATTTTCTAGCTTTTATTAAATCATCGCTTGTACAATAAAATCGTTATAATATTTGTTGACTATTTTTATTTTTGATTAAAGTCGATAGAAAACGTATAAGTTTGCAGCGAATTTATCATAAAACTGAACAATAATTTTTGTTTTTCCATGCATGCATGCAGCAATTTCTTTCGCCAGTTTCACTTTCACGGTGAAAAGTCGTGAAAGTGAGACTGATTTCACTGATTTCTCCTTCACCTGTCGTTCCGTATATTTTCATAACGCATTGGTGTCTTCTGCGCAACCATGCACTTACTGTTTCGCATGTAGTAGCCATTAATTATTGTGGAATGATGTCACTGCTGCTGGTACTGTCTACTAGATGGTAATTGTAGCACGAGATAACTAATCACACATCCCATTGTAGCACCAGTAATTACGTACCTTAATACACATGACATCATGATCGATCCAATGTCACACCAATGTCACTGGCGGCGCTCCTGTGTTTGCGTTATGCGGTCGTTGGGGCAAATCAGTGGTTCCGTCTCTAGATTAACCTTGGCATCTATAGTTAGAGTACATTTAAGCGTTAAGTTTTCGAGGAACGTATGTTGAACGACTCGACATAAAGTGAAATAATGTGATGAGACACGGACGTGAGTTTAATTGGATTGCCGTTTTAAAAATAATTGTATTTTTAATTGGCAATTTTAACGGCTCTTCACGTAGGAAAATTTAAGCTATGTTACATATGTTTACATCTTCAAAACTCCTTTCCTGGAGGATACATCCAGGAGGATACCTTAGAGTTCTGATATGTAGTGATGGTACTGCACTTGCTAATATTTAAATAAAAAAGGAAAGATAAAATAAAACCGTCATCTAGTGTATAATTACAAACTATGATTGTGGTGATTGCTTATGAAAAAAATGCATGTTACTGTGGAATTATTAAATAAAAATCTGTTAATTAGTGTTCAACCCCTATGATGAATAGCATGATGACTTTTATTGGAGATGTTGAGATAGTCTTCACGGTTATACAACTGTAATGTTAAATTAAATTTAGTCCAGGGATATTTGCGTGATACACGCACGGAAGTGGCCACGTTATCCTTTTTTTACACACAAAAATGTCACATAAGATTTTAGTTTGTTTGCGGATTGGTAGATCCGGATAAAATCTTTTAAAGCATTTCCATTCTTTAAAGTCGTATTTTAACCTAAAGTTTTATATTGAATATATTTGGCGTTAATTTTGTAGAAATTTATTTTTCACAATTAAATGAAACTACGTGATGTAGTGTTATTTCTACTTTCTTTAAGTTCTTTACCAAAGATCTTTGCTAATAGATGTTGCAAAACAACGAAACCTAGGTCGTGGTAAAGAACTTAAAGAAAGTAGAAATAATACTTCCCCTTTTTATACACTGGACTCCTGATTAGGTTCGGGTTCGTAATTGTAAACGCACGTTTCGACCATTTTTCCCAACTACTTCTTTTGTAATCGGGCATCTTACTTTATACGTTTTTCAACTTTTCCAACAATGTCCGTGTAGGTGGCATCGTTTTACCAGGGCAAAGGATCCTGGAAATCGGTGACACCACAATTTTCATTCAATATGACTTGTGGTGTTTCCTTGATTAGTCAGGAACTTGATGACAGTACGAAATTCGATTTTCTTCACAATAAATTATTTCATCCAGAATGAGTTACTTGAACGATTATACCTCAGAGATTAATGACACAATTATGTCGAAACTGGGTGTGTATACTTATAATAAGTCTCATATTACCGGCTACGAGAGGAAGCAACCTGACCCCTCGCCACCCCCTCTATCGCGCGAACTTTTTCAACAGGGGTGGGTACCTCTCACGTGTTGTTTGTCACAGACACAGAGAAACCGTTTCATGTCGAAAATTTAAAATCGGCATAGCAGTAGATCATAGTAACCAGTATATTTTGTCGTAGTTAACACTTTGAAATATTTATATGATAATTATATTAAAAACTTTATTTTTGTTTTTCAAGTACCAGACCATACATCGAACTAATAACTTTCCCATCGGGTGATATTACCACCCGATTATTCAATAGTAAACTTTGAGTTTCAAATGTTTTGTTGATCTATAGTATGTGGGAAAAATCATCAGCGTAATAACAGCGGTATTATTTCTATAGAAGTATTTTGAAATGCTCCTTCTGTATTCCAAATTGCCATTACATTTGGTCTATGAAAGACATTGTCACGTAGTTATAGTACTGCTTCTTCCAACGACGTTATCTGTAGAGTTACAACTGGTTCAGGAAACAAAGGTACAGAAGGGAGTTTTACTTTTTACATTTTAATGCGAATCATCGCTTGAAGGAACTCTTCGTTTGTAGTCAAAATCAGGGAATAACTCGTTTTAATATGGAAATTATTATGACATAGAAACTTTTTCTTGTTTAAATGGGATTACGGTTCCTATTATCACAGATTACAGTGATTGCATGGTAATGTGGATTAGGGTATGGAGAAAAAAGGAAGTAACGAAATATCACATGTTATACAGTACATATGTATGAAAATGTTTTGTCATTTGAAAAGAATACGAATAAACCTTATAAATATAATAATGGTAGCATATATACATAAAAAACGCTTAAACGCCTTTTGGATCTTATACAAAAAGTATTCTGCAGTATTTTAATGGAGACGATTTAAAATAGCGTGACTAAAGTTCCGTAATACAACGGCTAAACTTATAGGATTATTGAAAAATAGTAAATAGAAATATTACAGGGAACGAATTCTGTATATTTATTTGAATTCAGTGATGACACATCACTTATAATTTTTACGTCGGTTTCGGAGATAGAATAGTTTCGATAGACGGATTGACGATTCTTCAATAATCCTATAAGTTTGGCCGTTGCATTATGGAACTTTAATCACGCTATTTTAAATCGTTTCCAATAAAATACTGCAGAATCCTTTTTCTTCCATCGATAAAATTCTCTTTCCTTGGTAAATTAAAGAGTCAAGTTATGAGGATTCCAAAAGTATTTTTTTTAGGATCGTATGCAAGTTAGTTTTGGAGAAATTATTGAAAATGCTCTGCAGAAAAAGTATAGTCCTCTTTTCATCTCTGAAATTGCTAAAGTTAAAATCATTAAAAGAAGGTTTACTAGAATAAAATATCACCACATATTTTGATAGAAATACTACGCACAGTTTAAAATCTTACACGTACTTAAGGGCGTATGAAATACTTTTACCTAACTGATATTTTTCTTTGCATTACTTCTTTATTTCAATGCATGGTGCATTGAAATAAATTTCATTGTCATTTTACTGCCACTGTGGAAATTCAAAAAAAATAAAGACAATTCTAAAACGAAACCAATAATTCTTTTTATGACATCTTATTCATACATAATTCACAATTAAATGAAATTACGTGATGTAGTATTATTTCTACTTTCTTTAAGTTCTTTACCACGACCTAGGTTTCGTTGTATTACAACATCTTCAGGTGGGCTGTTAGCAAAGATGTTGCTACCTGAAGATGTTGTAATACAACGAAATCTAGGTCGCGGTAAAGAACTTAAAGAAAGTAGAAATAATATTACATCACGTAGTTTCATTTAATTGTGAATAATGAATTACTACAAAATTAACGCCAAATATATTCAATATCATACATAATTTAAAAAAAAACTGAAGTGAATTTGTTGGGAACTAAATAACAATATTTTTTTTAATGCCCAAAGACAACATAGTTGTTTTGATTAAGGTCATAATAATGTTTCAAACGATGGCATTCTTTGAATAATTCACCTATTCTGTTTTAATAAAGGAAGGTTTTTTTTCAGTCTCATTAAGTTAACATCAAAAATAAAATAAACTTGAAAATAATTTGTTCATACCATTACTAGATGTTTATGGTATGACCAATTTTTTTATTTAGAAATTTTTAGTTTAAATTTTCATATTTACTCCTATTTATACATACATATATGCGTTTATGTATATTTGATTAAATGCCATGTAATATAGCTAAGAGGTTTGTATGATGGCTATTAAAGGTCGATAAAGTCGAAAACCTCTGGATATGCTAATTATTACAAGAACTTAAATAAAATAAATAACGTTAATAGTATTGCTTAGAGTAAATGGTGGAAATGTTATGGAATACTGATATGTTAAAAAAAATATCCGAATTGTTGAGAAAACGAAAATACTTTTTTTTTCGGACGAGCAGAGAGAGGGTAAGTGAAATAAGTAGTAGAATTAAACCTAGATAAATTAGGTTTCTGTGTTTTTCAATTTTAGTTTTTTTTTCGGGTTCCCACATTAACGACAAAATGGGAAAACCTCATATGATCACATACGCGTCAGTTTATCGCAACTGTTTTTCTCGGAAGCTCTGCGACATAGAAAAATAACCGTTTTTCTCAGAAAACTTTTGACTTTGAAGTTTGACATAGCCATTGAGTTTATTAACTTGTACATTTTACGAGAGTAAGAGTAAAGAAATTGGCTGCGAATTCAGTGGGTCTAGTTTTGTACAAAAAAATGTTTTTGCTTGTGTGGGTTAGTCAACCAATAGGACGAATTATAAAGGTTCTAAAATGATTTTTTCAGGCCTTTATCTGAAATTTAGATATTGCGAAAGATATTCACAAACAATTGTTTCCTCTTCCATCCCCGAAATTATGAAAGTTGTGTAACAATAGGGTTACTAAATCATGGCGATAATTTTAAATAACGATTTTAAATTAAGCGATAGTTTTAAAAATTAAAGTTGCAGTTATGAAAAAACAGCGTTACCAAATCTTGGCGATAATTTAAAAAAAATGTAGTTGAATATATTTGGCGTTAATTTTGTAGAAATTCATTATTCACAATTAAATGAAGCTACGTGATGTAGTATTTTTTCTACTTTATTTTAGTTCTTTACGACGACCTAGGTTTCGTTGTATTACAACATCTTCAGGCGGGCTAATAGCAATGATTCTATGCTAATAGCCCACCTGAAGATGTTGTAATACAACGAAATCTAGGTCGTGGTAAAGAACCAAAAGAAAGTAGAAAAAATACTACATCACGTAGTTTCGTTTAATTGTGAAAAATATAGTTTTCGAGGAATTCACAAAAATTTTTACGCCTTTGAAAAACGTTATTAATTATATAATGAAATTAATATTAATATTTGAAGATATTAATATTAATTTCATTATATAATTAATAACGTTTTTCTGAAATTTAACTGTAATACTATGCACCCTTAAATATTTAAACTTTTATATGCACCGAAGTACAAGTGCGTACTGAACTATTATATTACGAATTCTTCTCGTAGTAAACAAGTTTGATTCTTCCTATGACCGTGATGCTAGGGTAACAGTTAGTTTACTATGAAGAATATAGAAACAAAGTAAAGCTATTACTTAATTCAGTAACATAAAGTGAACGGGATAGAATAATATTAAGTTGTTTAGGTCGTTAGAAGTTGTTGACAGGTGAGGAAATAGGAGGTTTAACATTTTATTTCTGTCAGCAAAAAAAAAATAGAAAAAGAAATTATTTAAATCAGATAGACTTTTGTAACAAAGAATGATAATTTCTATAATTAAATCAATCCATCATAAACGTTACTGTAACGAGGCCAAGTTCTTATTTAAAATGCTTGCCATGAAAAATGGCAAGTTCATAATTAAAGTTAATAGGTAATTTTGCTGGAAAAGGAAAATTATTACTATAATTATTTTTAAATTGGCTACATTCGGCTCGTCTAGTGCGTGACCAGCTTTAACGATTAGATTTTCAAACAGAACTAAATAATGTCTCGTCACAATTAAAGAATAGCTTAAAAATTAAGACGCCTGCAATCCCGAGAGCTGAGTTTTGGAGGTGATTAAATAGCCGTACAGCGCCTTGGGTAAAGATGTAGTGTCCGGTAGCAACATATCATTATGCAACCAGGTTATGGGAATTACTGAAAAATGGTAATTGTTCATCTATTTTATGCGGGTTTCTCGTACAACTTTACACGAATGTATCCATTTCATAAAATGTATGATGTTTATGCAAGGAAGATACGTCAGAGCTGACGTCTATATTGTGACTATATGTAAATTGAACTGACAACATATGACGCCCATCAGCTACGTCACGAGTCACGTTACGGTACAATTGAGCTATTTAAAGATTTTCAAACATTTACAAATTGTATTTTTTTGTAGATGGTTATCATTTTTCATTTTAGTCTTATGACTGGAGATCATGTGCACTTGGCGTTGCCGACTCCCGTACTTTTTCATGTTCTATGGCGTCATGTGCGGCATACCGGATAGCTTTCGTACGAGTATCTGGTCCGACCATTTAGCCACTGAACGGTCTCTTTCCCGATATTTTGCTCTTTATGCATAGTTTTTCTAGGCTGTCTTCTTCGCGTTGAGATATGTGGCCGATGCGTACGAGTATTTTGCGTAGACAAGTGGTGGACAGTCCTGTTTATGCATTCAGTTTCTGAAGTATATACACTTTAATTTGTTTAATAGTCCCAGGTATCCATATAATTCTGTCCCAGAACCACATTTCTTATGTACGACTCCGTTGAAAATAATTTAAAATATCAGAGTTCTTACAAGCTCTACTTTGATATATCTAGATATGATTCTATCAGGCCATATAATTTTTAAAACAGTCTTGCTCGCTTTTGGACATTTATATTTACTTAGATTTTTCCGGTTCACATCCTTCCTCGTCATTCAATATAGATCTAAGATGTACTTTTTAGAAATCTTGTAGAGCATTTGAGGAGGAAATTTCTTTTCATGGTCGACGATCATAATTTGTGTTTTTGCTTTATTGAAGTCGAGTACAAGGTTTTCACAGTCTCGCCTAAAATTTATTTATGAGATCTTCCATTTCATCTTCTGAGGGAGCGACCAGTGCGATGTTATCGGCATATCGTAGATTTCTGATCTTAATTTTACTTATGTTCACTCTTCCCTCCTAGTCTTCAAGGGCCTTGTGCTTTATGTACGCGGCGTTGATATTAAATAAGATGGAGACGATACTACTTTGTCTCTTCCTTTTGTGGTTTCAATGGTTCAGATAGAATTGCGTTCATACGTTTATATACATGTCATTTCATCGATTCATGTCATTTTGTTCATGCGTTTCGTTTCGTTCATATGCTTGTCCATCTTTATAAGGTTTTCCGCTGTTCCAATTTCTGTAAGTATATATATGTGGTTCCATTTTAGTAGTCAAATGTCTTAGAGTAGTCGATTAAACTTAAGGTTACCGGTATTTAAAACTTGGTAGGTGGTCATAATTTTAAAGTGCTTCTCTTTATATAACAATTATGGAATTCTTTCAGATTATATACATAAGTAAGTTGTCAGTTTTATTGCACGAAAATATACCATATAGTTGCCGATATGAAAAGCATTCTCTGCATAAATCTATACCCACGCAACTGAAAGTTTGGCCCTGAGGTTTACTAATAGTTATTTTTAAAGACATTTTTATTGAAAATTGTAACTGTTAAAAGAAAATGGAAAATCTCTGGGTAACATTGTGATTTGCAATATGTATGCGACTTCAACATAATAGAAGGATTTATTAATATAAGGTCAGTCGATAGAATTATTATGCAACATTTTGATTTGCAACCGGTTGCCGTTGCATAGCTTCGGGGGATTTCGTAGAAGTTTGATAGGATATACAACCGTCAACTTTAATGAATGAGGAACGAGACAAGGCAAAATTTACAATGTCGTTATTAGTTACAACAGTATATATCTGATTATTAATGGTGACTAAGCCTGGAATTCTTGGTAAAATATGGTAATTTATTTTGTCAGCTCTCGAATTTGTTGGTGATATCAATTGCTAATTATGAATCAATAGCCACGTATGCTAAGTTTTTTTATATTCTTTACATTAAGATAGATCTGGAGATTATGTACTATTTTGCACATTTTAGGTTCCATATTAATCTAGTCATTGTCATTTGTGACTTTTTATTACTTAGAAGCTGAAGTTTTTCAAGGAAATGGAGATCACCTCTACCACGGATTATCGTTTTATTAGATTTTAAAGAGTCATAGTACATTCGTTCCGTTCAATAAGAACCGTTTCGTAGAGCAATTTGCCTAAAAGACCATTTTGTTGAATTGAACATACTAAAATATATAGGTTATTTTGCGTTCCATTTTTGAAGTGAAACTTCTTTTATGACAATGCGCTCTCACGTTGGGGTAAATATGTTATGCGCACGTCACACATCTTCGCGTCATACCCTAACGCATACCCCGATGCATACCACTTGTTAACTTAAAAACAGTTACTCTGGCTTAACCATAAAACGTAGATACCGCATAGAATTAGTGTCTGTAATTGGTTTGCCTTTCTTCATTACGCGCCCCGAGAAGCAACTTTTTCTCCAATCGCCTTGGCATTATTAACTTTTATCTCAACAATTATTCGACGTATATATCCACTATACAGCTTGCGGCTATGTGGAAACTAAAAGCTACTCGTTACATACTGCGAATATATCAAATTAGTAGTTTTTTTGTGTATACCTGAAAACAAACAAAACTTTCCTCGTTATATCTTTAGTAAGATAATATATATACTTGCGGGCAGTATGTGTGTTGTCTGATGTTGTTCGGAAAAAACCTTTCAAGTACTAGCAGAATAGGCATTACGAGATTAACGTACACATTTAGGCACTTAAAACATTTAAGTGAATATACTATATCTATTAAACTATTTACATCGTCATCGTGGTGTGTATTGGGTTGATCGCAAGACATACGGCCGTTGAGTGCGCGGCGCACCGCAGGGACCCGGGTTCGATTCGACTGAAGAAGTCCAACCTTTCGAGGTTTTGGTAACCATATTTCCATATGAGATCTTCTTCATCTCATGTGGATACGATAACAATATTAGACTATTTATAAATATTAATTTTTCACAACGTGAATATGTTGCCTACTGTGTTTTTTACAGGCCTAAAGTGTGGTGCTTATTTAAATAATATTATTTTTCACATTGTAAATATATATATATATATATATATATATATTGCCTAGTATATCTTTCACAGATATACCGTATATACATTTTAAAATACAAAGTTTTTTAGAATTGCTTTAAGCCACTTGTATGGAGTTTCTATGACATGGTTCATTTATTAACGGTATCCTCAATGGTTTAGACATTTATGCTGTAATTTATTTATGGATTTCGTATAACGGTTTAGTTTGTTTCACAGGTATACTGTATATACATTTTAAAATACAAAGTTTTTTAGAGTTGCTTTAAGCTACTTGTATAGAGTTTCTACGACATGGTTCATTTATTAACGGTATCCTCAATGGTTTAGATATTTATGCTGTAATTTATTTATGGATTTCGTATAACGGTTTAGTTTGTTTCATAGATATACTGTATATACATTTTAAAATACAAAGTTTTTTAGAGTTGCTTTAAACCACTCGTATGGAGTTTCTATGACATGATTCATCTATTAACGGTATCCTCAATGGTTTTGATATTTATTCTGTAATTTATTTATGGATTTCGTCTAACGGTTTAGTTTGTTTTATAGATATATTGTATATACATTTTAAAATATAGAGTTTTTTAGAATTGGCTTAAGCAACTTGTATGGAGTTTCTATAACGTGGTTCATTTAATAACGGTATCCTCAATTGTTTAGATATTTATTCTGTAATTTATTTATCGATTTCGTATAACGGTTTAGTTTGTTTCGTAGATATATTGTGTATACATTTTAAAATACAAAGTTTTTTAGAGTTGCTTTAAGCCACTTCTATGGAGTTTCTATGACATGGTTCATTTATTAACGGTATTCTCAATGGTTTAGATATTTATTCTGTTAATTATTTATGGATTTCGTATAACGGTTTAGTTTGTTTCACAGGTATACCGTATATACATCTTAAAATACAAAGTTTTTTAAAGTTGCTTTAAGCCACTTGTATGGAGTTTCTATGACTTGGTTAATTTATTAACGGTATCCTCACAATGGTTTAGATATTTATCATGTAATTTATTTATGGATTTCTTATAACGGATTAGTTTGTTTCATAGATATACTGTATATATATTTTAAAATACAAAGTTTTTTAGAGTTGCTTGAAGCCACTTGTATGGAGTTTCTATGAAATGGTTCATTTATTAACGGTATCCTCAACGGTTTAGATATTTATGCTGTAATTTATTTATGAATTTCGTATAACGATTTAGTTTGTTTCATGGATATACTGTATATACATCTTAAAATACAAAGTTTTTTAGAGTTGCTTTAAGCCACTTGTATGGAGTTTCTATGACTTGGTTAATTTATTAACGGTATCCTCACAATGGTTTAGATATTTATCATGTAATTTATTTATGGATTTCTTATAACGGATTAGTTTGTTTCATAGATATACTGTATATATATTTTAAAATACAAAGTTTTTTAGAGTTGCTTGAAGCCACTTGTATGGAGTTTCTATGAAATGGTTCATTTATTAACGGTATCCTCAACGGTTTAGATATTTATGCTGTAATTTATTTATGAATTTCGTATAACGATTTAGTTTGTTTCATGGATATACTGTATATACATCTTAAAATACAAAGTTTTTTAGAGTTGCTTTAAGCCACTTGTATGGAGTTTCTATGACTTGGTTAATTTATTAACGGTATCCTCACAATGGTTTAGATATTTATCATGTAATTTATTTATGGATTTCTTATAACGGATTAGTTTGTTTCATAGATATACTGTATATATATTTTAAAATACAAAGTTTTTTAGAGTTGCTTGAAGCCACTTGTATGGAGTTTCTATGAAATGGTTCATTTATTAACGGTATCCTCAACGGTTTAGATATTTATGCTGTAATTTATTTATGAATTTCGTATAACGATTTAGTTTGTTTCATGGATATACTGTATATACATCTTAAAATACAAAGTTTTTTAGAGTTGCTTGAAGCCACTTGTATGGAGTTTCTATGAAATGGTTCATTTATTAACGGTATCCTCAACGGTTTAGATATTTATGCTGTAATTTATTTATGAATTTCGTATAACGATTTAGTTTGTTTCATGGATATACTGTATATACATCTTAAAATACAAAGTTTTTTAGAGTTGCTTTAAGCCACTTGTATGGAGTTTCTATGACTTGGTTAATTTATTAACGGTATCCTCACAATGGTTTAGATATTTATCATGTAATTTATTTATGGATTTCTTATAACGGATTAGTTTGTTTCATAGATATACTGTATATATATTTTAAAATACAAAGTTTTTTAGAGTTGCTTGAAGCCACTTGTATGGAGTTTCTATGAAATGGTTCATTTATTAACGGTATCCTCAACGGTTTAGATATTTATGCTGTAATTTATTTATGAATTTCGTATAACGATTTAGTTTGTTTCATGGATATACTGTATATACATCTTAAAATACAAAGTTTTTTAGAGTTGCTTGAAGCCACTTGTATGGAGTTTCTATGAAATGGTTCATTTATTAACGGTATCCTCAACGGTTTAGATATTTATGCTGTAATTTATTTATGAATTTCGTATAACGATTTAGTTTGTTTCATGGATATACTGTATATACATCTTAAAATACAAAGTTTTTTAGAGTTGCTTGAAGCCACTTGTATGGAGTTTCTATGAAATGGTTCATTTATTAACGGTATCCTCAACGGTTTAGATATTTATGCTGTAATTTATTTATGAATTTCGTATAACGATTTAGTTTGTTTCATGGATATACTGTATATACATCTTAAAATACAAAGTTTTTTAGAGTTGCTTGAAGCCACTTGTATGGAGTTTCTATGAAATGGTTCATTTATTAACGGTATCCTCAACGGTTTAGATATTTATGCTGTAATTTATTTATGAATTTCGTATAACGATTTAGTTTGTTTCATGGATATACTGTATATACATCTTAAAATACAAAGTTTTTTAGAGTTGCTTTAAGCCACTTGTATGGAGTTTCTATGACTTGGTTAATTTATTAACGGTATCCTCACAATGGTTTAGATATTTATCATGTAATTTATTTATGGATTTCTTATAACGGATTAGTTTGTTTCATAGATATACTGTATATATATTTTAAAATACAAAGTTTTTTAGAGTTGCTTGAAGCCACTTGTATGGAGTTTCTATGAAATGGTTCATTTATTAACGGTATCCTCAACGGTTTAGATATTTATGCTGTAATTTATTTATGAATTTCGTATAACGATTTAGTTTGTTTCATGGATATACTGTATATACATCTTAAAATACAAAGTTTTTTAGAGTTGCTTGAAGCCACTTGTATGGAGTTTCTATGAAATGGTTCATTTATTAACGGTATCCTCAACGGTTTAGATATTTATGCTGTAATTTATTTATGAATTTCGTATAACGATTTAGTTTGTTTCATGGATATACTGTATATACATCTTAAAATACAAAGTTTTTTAGAGTTGCTTTAAGCCACTTGTATGGAGTTTCTATGACTTGGTTAATTTATTAACGGTATCCTCACAATGGTTTAGATATTTATCATGTAATTTATTTATGGATTTCTTATAACGGATTAGTTTGTTTCATAGATATACTGTATATATATTTTAAAATACAAAGTTTTTTAGAGTTGCTTGAAGCCACTTGTATGGAGTTTCTATGAAATGGTTCATTTATTAACGGTATCCTCAACGGTTTAGATATTTATGCTGTAATTTATTTATGAATTTCGTATAACGATTTAGTTTGTTTCATGGATATACTGTATATACATCTTAAAATACAAAGTTTTTTAGAGTTGCTTTAAGCCACTTGTATGGAGTTTCTATGACTTGGTTAATTTATTAACGGTATCCTCACAATGGTTTAGATATTTATCATGTAATTTATTTATGGATTTCTTATAACGGATTAGTTTGTTTCATAGATATACTGTATATATATTTTAAAATACAAAGTTTTTTAGAGTTGCTTGAAGCCACTTGTATGGAGTTTCTATGAAATGGTTCATTTATTAACGGTATCCTCAACGGTTTAGATATTTATGCTGTAATTTATTTATGAATTTCGTATAACGATTTAGTTTGTTTCATGGATATACTGTATATACATCTTAAAATACAAAGTTTTTTAGAGTTGCTTTAAGCCACTTGTATGGAGTTTCTATGACTTGGTTAATTTATTAACGGTATCCTCACAATGGTTTAGATATTTATCATGTAATTTATTTATGGATTTCTTATAACGGATTAGTTTGTTTCATAGATATACTGTATATATATTTTAAAATACAAAGTTTTTTAGAGTTGCTTGAAGCCACTTGTATGGAGTTTCTATGAAATGGTTCATTTATTAACGGTATCCTCAACGGTTTAGATATTTATGCTGTAATTTATTTATGAATTTCGTATAACGATTTAGTTTGTTTCATAGATATACTGTATATACATTTTAAAATTCAAAGTTTTTTAGAGTTGCTTTAAGCCACTTGTGTGGAGTTTCCATTTCATGGTTCATTTATTAACGGTATCCAATGGTTTAGATATTTATTCTCTAGTTTATTTATGGATTTCGTAGTCATTTAACGGTTTAGTTTGTTGGACACACAAATATTTTCTGGAGGAAACAAACCGTAATTAACAATTATATACCACTGATGTGCTATGTAATTATTAATACTAATTGGAAAATAGCACATATAAGCCCTCAATAAAACAGTACATATAAATAAAATATGGTAAATTATATATTAATTTCTATTATGTCTGTATTTCCTAGGAATTAAGAAAAGTTAGTTTACAGCCGCTTGTATCCAGTAGTTCATTCATATATTGTACCAGAGCAGCAGGCTTTTTCATGGTAAATCTTGTAATCATTAGTCTATTCTTATTTAATCCAATACTGAATTGAGTTACAGAATTCTGTAAAGAAGGTCGACGTGATAAATCAGATTTATAAAAAAAAATATAGTTTGATTTACAAATTTATATAGTAATGTGACAGCTTATATTCAATGGTATAAAAGGGAATCTGCTTAGATCATGTCATCCCTTATTAATAGGCAACAAGCTGTCAGAATGAACGAATGAATGAATTCTTCACCATATTTTCAAGTGATCTCTACTGTACCGCAAGGATTTATTCGCAGTCCATTTTTGGGGTTCCGTAGCCAAGTGACAAAAACGGAACCCGTATAATTTCGTTCTGTCCTATTGGCACTATATAAATGAAATGTGGGTGGTAGGTGTCTTCTATGAACCTCTGTACAATGTAATATTGGAATTATAAAATAATATTACAGGTGGCACTCCAGACATGTAACCGAGGGGTGAAACAATCTAGTGCAGACAGCCGTGTGAGGTACCGTTAGATAGGTCTTAAAAAGTGATACAGAGGTTCCAAAATGACTTTTTTGTGTAAGTTGGTGGACACGCGCTTCTGAAGTCTTAAAAACTGTGTCTTCCCTCTCTAACTTTTCAACTAATTTGTATAAAATTGTGAAAAAATTAATATAGAAGAAATGAAAATAAAGTTTCCACGAAAATTGGTTTCAATAAGACACGTTGTTAGTTTTTGAGATATGGGATATTTTCGGTATCGACCGCAGCAATAACTTTGTTTTTTAGTGTTTTTGAGAAATAGAAACTTATAGGTTTAATATCGTTTAGTGTTACGGAACTCTCCGTGCGCGACTCAGAATCGCACTTAGTCGGTTTTGTATTTTATTTTTCAACGACAGTGATACTTCTTTCAATTCAGTAAATTCTTAATTTATGCCGACGTTATCAAAATATTTACACCCGTAAGGACCATACGTGACTGAATATGCAATACGATCTCAATAAACTCCACACATACTTTAATGAGAATAAGCTGCACTTAGCTAATCCAAATGTAAACAAATTAGGTTTACAAAGAAAAAAAGGCAACTCGCTCTTCGTTAGGTCATTGGTGGGACCTCACTTGACACTGTTGACACCATGCGTAACCTTGGTGGTATATTCGATAGAGGACATTTTAATCTTTACATGCTTTGATCGAATTGTAGCCAAGGCATGTGGAACGGGAAATGGGTTTGTATTAAAAATAAGTGTGCTTTTCAAAAACGTAAAATTACATCGTATTATATCAATGCTCTTGGCACGATCGTAACTCGAATACACTGTTATTATCTGGAATCCTTTATACCAGGGTTTCCCAACCTTTTTTTTTGAGGCTCCCCGGACTATAAATTATATTTTCATGCCCCCCCCCTTTACTTTTTCATGCCCCCCCCCTTTGATTTAGTAAATTAAATAAAAATGGTAACTGAAGTTTACAAATACACAAACTTACCTTTTAACAGTGAGACACAATAATTTTACACACTCAAACTGATTTCTCAACAAAAAATGTACACCAAAACGTCACATTTTTCGCAAGTTTGTGGTAATAATAGTGAATATGATATTTAATTTCATTAATTTTATGCATGTAAATTAAAAATTACATTGTAATGTTGTTTGTTAATTTTGTTTGTTTTTTTTTGTTTTTTCTTTCTAAAGTGCAAACGCTTTCCGCCCCCCTTGACATCTCTCTATGCCCCCCTTGGGAGGCGCGCCCCCCTGGTTGGAACTCCTGCTTTATACTCTATTTACTCTGACTGTGTTGAGAGCATACAGAGAAGATTTATAGGAGCTCTCTCTTTAGTTCTAAACTACTTTGCAATACCTTGCTTCATTAATATAAGTGTGACTTTTAGGGGTTAACTTTTAGAATTAATGTTTTTATTTAAAATCTGCCAGCTACATTATTTCCCTTTTACTGAGTCAGATAAAAATCGTACACCTAAATTTATAATTCGTTAATGGTTCCTTATTACACGTTCATGGCGCACGAACGATTACCAGTTTTAAGAGTGTCGCTTCGACGGATGTGTGGCCTTTATAATTCAGAGATGATGTCCCTCGATATTCTTTTAGGTTTACATTTTGGGTTCCGGACGCCTGTCGAGAGCACACTTCCTGTAGCGCGTACACGGTACGCAAATGAATAGTCAGAACTGTCGATTGATTGTTATTTGTATTTTCGTATTCAAATTATTATATTTACTGTTAATTTGATTTTATCCTGTAATCTTAAACGTATGTGATTGATTAATTAAGTATTGTATTATAAGAATTATTTTATTTTATGTCTTGAATATTTGTAAATTATAGTATTTGTTATTTTTGTTTCGTTCTTTGTGGAACTGCCAGAATACAAGTTTGCGTATAATTTAATGTTTGTAGGAAATAATAGCAATTTGTATTTGTTTTTTTTCTATTCAAGTAATTAAAATAAATAAATAGATCAAAAATATACGGTGAAACTTTAGTAAGTTATGATTACATAGGGTCTATAATATTTTGATGGTGTTATATTTGTTTAAAAGCTTAACTCAAAAATTTACCTGGTACACTTCACCACCCATCACTTTAATAATCGGTCAAAAATTACCAAAAGTTTTAAATGTTTGTTGTATATTCTATATCCATATGAACACCATAATCGATATGTTGGCAAACGAAAATTTACGTCAATCGGGTTAGCTACTTATGCCAAACCAATAAAAAAATTTCATAAAATGTATTGTTTTCAAAAAATTAGTATAATAATTATATGTATGCTATCATATATAGTGTATTTTGTAATATCGTACTAATACAAATTAATTTGTTCAACGCATTGCCACTCACTGCTCTGTACGTTGGGCCGCATACACATAATACATCATTGTGCTCTTAAATTACGGAGAATTCTTCGATAATTGCTACATTTCCTCACCAATAAAAGAAAGTGTATATTGTCCAAGTACCTACATTGTATCACTCGTATAATTTGCCGCTTCTCAACTTGAACAACGCATTCGACACCTTTGTATTTATATAAGATATTTTCACAGACTCCATTAAATATATCATAATAGTCAGCAGGCTCCAATTTATCAATAGCATATTTAAAAACTTATCTCCTCACAATCTAGAATTATGTATTTCGTTTCATTTTACAATTCTTGGCTTTATGATTAATATCATGGAGTATTTGAGTGATTTATGTTCTATGCACAATATTAGTTTATACACAATTAATATTGATTTGTTACGTTCAGTTGAAAATTTAATAAGGATTCGATTGAAAATAAATCGTCAGATATTATAAAATAGTGACGAATCCGTGTCTGTGCGTGCATTATGCAAAAACCCCTTGAGGGATTGTAATGATATTTAGTAGTTTTATATCTGAGAGCCTTGTATAGAAATCATAAATATTGGCAGTTTTATATCTGAGAGCCTTGTATAGAAATCATAAATATTGGTAGTTTTATATCTGAGAGCCTTGTATAGAAATCATAAATATTGGTAGTTTTATATCTGAGAGCCTTGTATAAAAATCATAAATATTGTCAGTTTTATATCTGAGAGCCTTGTATAGAAATCATAAATATTGGTAGTTTTATATCTGAGAGCCTTGTATAGAAATCATAAATATTGGTAGTTTTATATCTGAGAGCCTTGTATAGAAATCATAAATATTGGTAGTTTTATATCTGAGAGCCTTGTATAGAAATCATAAATATTGGTAGTTTTATATCTGAGAGCCTTGTATAAAAATCATAAATATTGTCAGTTTTATATCTGAGAGCCTTGTATAGAAATCATAAATATTGGTAGTTTTATATCTGAGAGCCTTGTATAGAAATCATAAATATTGGTAGTTTTATATCTGAGAGTCTTGTATAGAAATCATAAATATTGGTAGTTTTATATCTGAGAGCCTTTATAGAAATCATAAATATTGGTAGTTTTATATCTGAGAACATTGAATAGAAATCATAAATAATACATTACTGATTTTTATTACTACTTAATTAACTGACAGCGGCATCTTCTTGTTTTGTAAGGAACCAGCGAAGTTTCCGCTAGATGGCGGTATTTATGGTGTTTTAAAATAGTGTAAAACGCGTCATCGGTGAAATTCGCTGATTTTTTATATGTTATTCAAACTATAAATACTTATTATTAAACTTAAAAATTATTTACTAAGAAATTGTACAAACAACATTACAAGTACATACAACTATTGTAATTTCACTACATTTTTCATTTTATTTAAAAACGCGTCAGGCGATTTGTCTGAAAAATGAAGTCAATCTAAAATGATGTTACATCAATATTTTGAAAAAAAAAATTATTTTCCGTTTAGCTTTGGTAAAATGGCTCTCTAAAATGTTACAATTAATATTACAGAAAAAGTAATAATTTTACCACATTTATTTTAAAAATACGAAGTCAATATAAAATGATTTCGTATTAATATTTTGAAAAAAAAAGTTATTTTCGGTTTAGTTTTGGTAAAGTGGCTCTCAAAAATGTTATAATTAATATTACAGGAAAACAACGTATTTCGCTATATTTCATTCTATTTAGAAAACGCAAAAATGATTTTTTTCCAAACCGTTAAAATGAAATGAAAGTTTGAAAAAAATAAATTTGAATAAAAAAATTTGTAATGTTTTTTTGAATCATACTGTGACGACAGCTAACTTAATAAGTATTTTAACTTAATACGTGTTTATATTTACGGTTTAATTACTACATATTATCGCTTTCTACCAGATTCTAGGCCACAACAGAGAGAAACATTTTGAAGGTCTGGAGATGTGTAAATAAGTGACAAGTTTAAGAGCAGGCAGAATTGCTAGTAAATAAATAAATAAGTACTCTGAAAAATTCAAACGAAAGATTAAATATATAACTCAGAAATTGATTCCTGAAAAATGTTTTTAAAAATTATCCGAGAAAATGAATGTTTTCTTTTTCTTTTCAATAATTTCGCTTGATGTTAATATTTCTATTGAAATTTCAAGATCTGTTTAAATTGATTTAATTTCTTCATTATGCGCAGATGCTTTTGTAATTCGTTTCCATTTTTTATTTTTAGTTTGTTATTATTCATTCTATCTCAGATGATTTAAAGTTGATTATGCGACAGATTGCTTCTATATAACAAGTCGGCTATATTTTTGCCGAAAATAGTTTTTTGAGCCAGAATACTGTAATTTATTTAATTCGTCAGCGCTTTTTTGCGTTCTTTAATTGCAGTTATGAGTAGCAAAAACCTTTATTCAAAAATATATTTCATTTACGATTTAATGTAATGATAATTATGAAAGTTTTTTAAAATTTTAATATTATCTGGTTCTTTGCAAATGCTGCGATAATGTATTAAATAATTTATGTTAATTGGCTTCTTGCTTTTGTTTTTATAATACATATATATATATGTATATATATATATATATATATATATATATATATATATATATATATATATATACATACATACAAATACACACACATATATATATAAACTTGAATATAAAATTATTCACAGGAATCGGCATAATAGACTTCGAGTCGTGGAGGCCGATTTTCCGCCAGAACTTCGGTAATCTGATCATTTACAAGAACGAGTCCTTTGAACGCGAGCGTTCCCGGCACTGGTTCTGGCCGCAGAGCAAGGTGGAAGCGGAAGTAAGTATTAGTTCATTGTTGGCGGGTGGAACGAGACAATAAAAATAAAGTTAATTTAACTTTGTACTACGTCCTATATGATATTTAAACCATTTAAAAATTCTAGTTAATTGTCTAATTAAAGGTGCAGAAACAGTTATAATGCTTTTAGTTTCAAAGTGTACTCGATAACTGGCAGGTTCATCTAATTTTTTTTAACGAACGTGTATTGCCTACCATATCTTTCACAGGTTCAGGTTTAAAACATTTTTTTTACTATGTTATCACATAACTACAATATTGAATATATTTAACGTTAATTTTGTAGAAATTGTTTATTCCCAATTAAATGTAACTACGTGATGTAGTATTATTTCTACTTTCTTTAAATTCTAGACTATCCACGACCTAGGTTTCGTTGTATGACAACTTCTTCATTCTTTACCTGAAGATGTTGTAATACAACGAAACCTAGGCCGGGGTAAAGAATTTTAATAAAGTAGAAATAATACTACATCACGTAGTTTCATTTAGTTGTGGCAAATTAAATTGACAACATAACTACAAATTAATGATTTTTTTTTTGCTTTACTTGTATTGTTGAGACCTTGCTTCTTGCCAAATTTCATGATTCTAATTCAGCGGGAAATACGATATTGGTTTTGATTTATTTGCAAGTGTCAAAATTTGCGGCATAAATGGCCGTATTTATAGGGTTCTTGATTGCGTCGACTTAGAACTTGATTTTTTGACAACTCTAATTTTAAACCGAAGTATTTGATATTAATTTAAACTTGATACCTCTACGAGTTCCTAAGAAAAAGGATCTTGGCAGACCGACATAGGCACAACGAACGACTATAAGGGTTCTTTTTTCCCTTTTGTAGTACCGAAAACTAAAAATTATCGGAGTTCTTTGGAGTTTTTGTTACTTCTTTTTTCTTCTTGCATCATCATTTCCTACCGGAGGTTAGTCATTGTTTAGTCTATTCTATTCTTATTGTGCAAGGAATATTTTATAATCTATACAATTAGTTGTTTACTATATATTGAATCGAGAAAGATGTTAAACGATGTCTCCAAAGATCTAAACTCATTTTAATTTAACTTATTTTAACATTAAAATATAGGAACACCGTTATACCAAAGTATCCAAAAGAAGATACATTTGGCGTTATATATATATATATATATATATATATATATATATATATATATATATATATATATACACAAATATATTTTTATGTACTTTGCGTTGTATTACATGTCGTATTTGCGTAGAAAGGTTAACCCCGTTTTGGCGGATTTAACAAAAAACAGTTCAGAAGGAAAAGAAACGAGTTTGGGAGAAAACAAATCCCGATTTTAAGTAATGACAGATATTCCCATTGTGTTTTTTTTCAAGAAACTTACTTTAAACATATTTTGTGCGACGTAAGTAAGGAGAAACCAGCTAAACAATACAGTTTAATGACACAAGTACAGTTTTGGACACCTTACTTTAAACATATTTTGTGCGACGTAAGTAAGGAGAAACCAGCTAAACAATACAGTTTAATGACACAAGTACAGTTTTGGACACGTTTAACGTGTCTGAAAGACGTTCCGCCAATATTTTCATATAATACTGTTTTTTTTTCTATTCTATACCAATTTTCTTCTCAAAGTGTCTATTACAATAATTACAACTAAGAAGAAATATTTTACTTATGAAATATAACTTTGGTATTCAACAACTCCGGTATTCAACAACTCAATCTCACGATCGTGGTGGCATCAGATTATGATTTGTTTATAACGGATGAAAATAAATTTCTTAAAATGTATCATTATATATTATATTATCATACAATTCCTTCTTCTAAACTTGAACTCATTTTTTTCTAGGCCACGAGACGCTTTGAAAGGGCAGGTCAGCTCTTCATGCAGAGTACACTGACCTTAGCACGCCGCTTGAGACCGCGTGCCCGCTGGGGTTACTACGCCTACCCTTATTGCTTCAATATTAGCCCCAACAATATGCGCGAGACGTGCTCTGGGCAGGTGCGTGGTGAGAATGACAGGTCCGTAATCGATATTAGTTCATATATTGTGGCTGTAATGGGTGTTCAATTAGAATGACCTTTTAAGACTTTGGGAATCTGAGATCGGGAAGGGATTAAAGACTTTGGGAAGCTGAGATCGGGATTTGGGAAGCTGAGATCGGGTTTGGAAGGTGTTAAAAAACGGCTAGTTGATATGGTATATTTGAAGGAGATACGTATAGAGGTGAATTTTCCACAATCGTGTCGTTTAAAGAAAGTAAAGCTAAGCAGCAATGTTCCGCACTGTGTCAAAATTTCTGTAGTTGGACATCGATACACTCCCTCGATACGATACCCAAAGTCCCTCGATACGATACCCAAAGTCAAGTCGACAATCGATACCCAAAGTCCTTTTGAGTATTTTCCGTTATATGTGAATTCAGGTGGCAACAATACATTAAGTCTGTAAGGATTGCAAAGCATATATAGCATATGAGGGCAAACCAAGAAGAGACCCCTTTTTGGAAGAGGAGTGACTTTGTACACTAATTATTTTTGCAGAATATTCATGTGTGTCAGGGGCATGCCTAGTAATCAAATAGAACCCAAACAGCTTTTTCATTTATTTTAATTTTTTAAATGTATTAAAGCAGCACTTGAAACTTCTGGATTTAAAACTTTCTTAATTGGATAAACAATTGTACGAAGCTAGATTGACTTGGATGGGATTTTCACTGGAATGATACCTGGGGTTCTAATCAAATCTAGGTTACATTTTATTTTTCACTTTTCCTATTTATCTGTTTGTATATTCACTTAAAAATACCGCACCGATTTGAATTAAATTTTCCCTCTAATGATTCTTAACATTCAACTTCAAGTTTAATACGTCTTTTGTTCCGATAATGTTGTTGGATTAAAAAGTTCGAGTTCTGGATATACAAATAAATGCAGATGTTTAATAAATTATTTTCATTTCTCAACATTAGCTCGATGCACTTCTATCTAGTTTCTAAAGTCATTATACCATTTAAAAAAAACGTTTCCATAAGGCCCTTAAAATAATAATACTCATTGCCAATGGTTTAGCTTAGACAATATCGCATTATGTCAATTTCCGTCTACATGTATGTTTTTTTTAACTGAGAAAGAGAATAATAGAGGTGTGCCATATAAGTGACGAAGGACGGTGTAGCAGTAATTCGGAGAACCTAGAACTATCGCTTTCAGTAATGTTTTTGGGGATATATGGGGCATGCTTTATCCTGATTAAACTGAATCTTTTTGTTAATGTTCCTTGCCGTTTTTCCTTTATATCATTGCGAAACTAATATAAAAGGGTATAATAGTAAGTAGAGTTTGTAATGGTAGTCTTTGGCAGGTAATTAGCCATAATGACTCCCATCAAGGACCAGAAAACGGATACCTTTACTTTATTTGCCCACGAAATCACTTTGATATTCCTTTAAGAGCCGGTGATATCGGTATTCTCTATTTTTTGGCTGTTTCTCCATTTCTTCTCTACTATTTTGATTCTAGACTTTAGTGGTGGACCAAAGTTTTATCAGAAGTCACAAATCTGTTCAAAAATTCTTGTGAATCAGCTTCAAATCATCCCGAGTAGTCACGTGAAATTGTTAGTTGGCTGCATTTTTCTTCAACTGAAAGGAACCTTGTTACTCATCTTGCAACACCCTAACCCGATTCCAGTTCATTTGTGGATATATTTTGAGTTTACATGTAAGAGATGTCTATAATTTCATATATCTCTCTAAATTTCAATTTGAGATCTTCCATGACCAAATCGCAAATTTTTTCAATGTTTTTTTTAGCAGACGCAGTTAATGCTAATTTCAGCTGCACGTTTTTTAAAAGTTAAATACGATGAAGCAGATTCTTCTACCATCGCCACCATATCATCATCGATCTGCTTCTATATTAATCCTTTCCTTAAAAGGTATTTAATAAGAGTGGTTGTTCAGTTCATATTTAACAAATTTTTCCCTTGCAACCAAGTAAATCGGTATAAACTTGGAACTAAAGGTAACACTACAATGTAACTTTCTACAGTGATAACTGAACAATTGCTAAATGTAATGAGTACAATATTAGAGACTACAATATTATAATTATTTCTGTATGAGGATCTCTCTCTATCTATAATTATTTCTGTGTGATATCTCCTCCGCTGTACCGCAAAATCTACGTGTGCCAAGCCGCGAAGAAGATATATTTTATTTGTAATGACTTTGGAAGAAGACTTTGAAAAATTTCACGCTGACAATGAGGAAAATCGTACAATACGGGCCCATAATATTCCTCTACTCTCTGGAAAGTGTCAGTGTAGTTACAAATGAATGAAGCTATAAGCCTTAATTTAACGTTCAACCCTTCATTCAAAATTAATCGTGAGATAAAACCGTCAAATAACACCATAGCAAAGAAATTTGATGACAATGAACTTATAATCTTATTTTTTCAATATAAGCGTAAACAACATGTGCGAGACATGTGCTGGATAGGTGTCCGCTACGAATGACAGGTCATCGACCACTCGTATGTAAAGTTTACATCATAAAATTACTTAAATAACTCTTATAATATCGATTTTAACAACATATGCGAGACATACCCAGGACATATTGTAAGGCGCCCTGTGCGGTGAGAATGACAGGTCAATAACCACTGACATATTTCGTTCACTTTATGGTGTACACTCTAACGGTAGCCACGTCTAGCGTATTGCTTCAATGACGGCTAGAATAATAATGACTCTTGCGTCGGGCAAGTACACTTTAGTAATGATAGGTCAGTATCCACCAACATATATAGGTATTCAATCTATGGCACAAAGTATATTATTAATGCGTAAATATTTTATTACGGTAATTTACTATATTAAAGCTGTAATTTCATTCATTCATTTCAGTCGTCTTCTCATCATTGAGAGTTGTGTCCATGTGGAGTAGCCTACGCTCAGGAATTTGTTATTCCTTTCCATTGATCGCCGTCTTGGGCATGTCGTATGGCGTCGTTGGAGGTCATACCGGATAGCTTTCGTTTTTCTTAAATTTATAAGGTACAAACAATTTAGACCTAACGTCTATGACAAGTTTAGAGCCAAATATATTAAAGTTCGCTTCTCTAGAAACTTTAACATTGTAGGATAATTAATATAGTGACATATGTAAGAAAAATTCAGTAAACAATTTTTTGAACAAAGTTAAAGAAATAACAAAATACATACGAGAACAAATAACTGGTTATGTTTTAAAAGTTTTTACATAAATTTGAAACGAATTCCATTTTATTTATTTCTTTATTAAAACACATATCAGCCTTTTTATGGCTTAAATAATATTTTCCAGTGAATCAGAATATCTTAAACTAGTTGCCCCTCTCTAGAGAAAAATAGGACCATACCTGTATTTTGTTTTAGTCGAGCACAGAAGTTTAGGACCCAATCTTATAACATAAAAAAGCTAGTAACAAAGAATGTATAATAATAACTATACACAGGCTGGCTTTTTTTAAAATTATATTGTTGTATACGATTCCTTTTAATTTTATTTTGACGTAGATTCAACGATTTAATTGATATATATATATATATATATATATATATATATATATATATATATATATATATATATATTTCTGTATTCCGATTTAGTGACAGAAACAGGGATCACGACAGATGTTGTGATATATTTAACAACACAGAGTTTTAATTTTTTTTACCGATTTTCTTAGTTTTTTTACAATATTCTAATGTAGTTATAATTGTTAATAAATTTAACCCAAAAGTGCGTCTATCGTACATCGATTTCCTTCACTTAATTCGTTGTAACTCGTTTCTCACGAGTCCTAATAAATATTATGTATTTTAGGTCCCTCTGGATACTATAAATTATGAAATGATGAAAGTTTTGTATCAATTGAATAAGCCGCTTTCATACCGATTTCCGAATTTAAAAAAATAAACAAAAACTTCCTCTTTGTGCAATAAGTGTCGAATATTGAATATATTTGGCGTTTAATATTGAATATATATATTTTGTAGAAATTCATTATCCACAATTAAATGAAACTACGGGATGTAGTATTATTTCTACTTTCTTTAAGTTCTTTAAATCTACTTTCTTTAAGTTCTTTAACTTTAAACCTAGGTTTCATTGTATTGTAGTTGGGATATTAGCAAAGAATCTTGTGATACAACGAAACCTAGGTCGTGGTAAAGAACTTAAAGAAAGTAGAAATAATACTACATCACGTAGTTTCATTTAATTGGCAATAAGTGTCATTAAAAATGAATTATCTGAAAGATTATAATAAATATAAGGTTTCATTCGCATTAATTAAAAAAAAGTAAATCAAAATAAATACGAGTGAACAATAAGGTATCCGATGTAAATATGTATATATAAGGGGATGAAATATGTCAGGTTATCCCTTCAGATTTTGTAATACCTAAGCATGGATATTACTTATTGGAATTGCCTTTGACTGAAAATACATAATCTTGGACCTCATGGAGTTTTATACTCTAGTTATTACATGAGATCACAAAATTACTGTTTATTTATTTTGTATAAAGCGTACATGAATTTTCTTTAGCCGTTAGCTGTTTTTGCATGTTTACAACGCGGTTTTGCTGGGCGCGGCCAGAATGATACTTTCTGTACAAATTGACCGTTTCAACTGTAGAAAAGGGTATTTGACGACACCAGTCAATATGAACAATATTTTTTAAAAAATGTTTTAAAACGATAGAGTAGGTTTAAAAAAAGCTAGGGACGAAAAAATAATGCATATAACAAACAATTAGTCGAATTTCTAAATAAGATAAACATAATTTTTTTTATTCATTAAATTGAAAAAGTTATTATGAATTTAGTTTCTACGCAAAAAATGAGAAAATTATGATATGCAATATATACTAAAGATATTTAATAAACTCCCTTACAATGAATGCTAAATACGGGCCAGTGACGTCATAAGCCAGTTGTGTTTTGTATGGGTGTTTTCGCGCGAATCGTTGTTCATCAGTTTTTAAGCTGTTATAACTTTGTGATGAAAAGTCCTGGGTGCGATATATTTATTTTAACCAATTTTAATGTTATTACTTATTCTTTTTTAGTAATCAAAAATTTTAGTCAAATGTTTGATAACTGACGATCGACAGTAGTTAGTATGACGTTAATTGGAATTTCTGTGTATTATTTTGGGTTACTCGTTAATCTTTGTTTAACACTATAAAAGTAATTATTTTTTATATTCATACAATAAAATAGGTTGAAATGTTGCACTGTGATATGTGATTGCTTAAGTAAAGTCCGCTCGCCAATCATGGATATATTAAGTTGGTGTTGGAACGGGCATGCTATATATGAAATAGTAGGGTTCTTATGGTTACGTATCACGAAGGAAAATCTATATAATAATATTATAATACAAAGTAATCTGCCGCTGAGTCAGACTTCTTCTCAGGAGCACGATGTTCCCTCTATATTCTCCAATACAAGGATGCAATTACTTTATATGCAGGTCTAATGATTTTATTCATTTCCAATTTATTGCAATCGATAAAGGCAAAGAAATCTTCAATACAGTTGACCGATTGGGTTTCGTTTTGTGCCAGTTAAAGTTTATTATTTTATAATAAAATGTTACGTACGATTTCAAAATTTTAAATGATTTTAAAACAGCAGAACAATATTGGAATATATTTACAATCGACGCTTAATTACAATACAAATGAAGTTTGTCTCAGGTGTAGGAAAGAGCTTAGTTATCCATACTCCAAACAGATATAAGTTGGTTTCAAACGAAGTGACTTGATATATCAATTAATCAAAATAAATAAAAAAATATATAATAATAAAAATAATAAATAATAAAAAATATCGAAACTATATTTAATTTAGCTTCTAAATTCGGTATTACGTTTTTCCATTAAATGTTTGGCTAATTGCCTCATATTCCTTAAAGGCAAGAAAGTTTAGTTTACACTTACATTGTATTCATTAACAAACTGTTTTTTTTCGAAAATTTCAGGTTTAAACTGATGAATGTTTGCCAGCGTTTTTGAATAAAAAAAAGACTTGGAGTAATTAACTTGACTGACTTTGTTCATAATACAGACTCCACTCTGGTAAATTATGTTAAATAATGCCTCGGGACAATTACCGTCATATTTACACGAGTTACGGTCTTAACTCAGTGTGTTCAACGTAAATAATTAAGAGCAATATTTACGCTTAAGAAACGTTCACGTAGGTATACAGGAACTACATAGGTAATTATCTAGAGGCCAATCTCTTGGAAGTCGGTAGTATTTTTATCTCAGGTTTTTTATTGTTTTTTTATTATAGCGGAACATTGTGATAATAAATTCAGTGCTAAGATCGTAAAATTTAAGTTGTGATTTTTACTCTCATTAAATCTACCCTTGCATTCCTTCATCGTTTTCATGATATTTAATGACAAATTTTATTTATTCATATCTACACATGTAATACAATTGTAACAGAGGGAATTTTGCACATGAAAAACATTTTAAACAGAGTGATTGAGTAGCGTATATATTGATAGTAGATGCCAGAAGTCCTGTTTTTAGAATTTTTGAAGTAAAACTTCTTTACGCACGCTTGACTTGGGGAGTAAGCTGGTGAATGCGTGACGAGAGCGTTACGAAAAGTGTGATCGGGCGAGGCGAACGGAAGTTGAGAGGGAGATATAAGTTAGTGAAGATAGAAAGAGAGAGAGTTACGTTTCGTATATTATTGTAGGGACAAGAGAGAGAGGTGCGAGCACACATTTTCTTTCTCTCATAGCCAATTATGTTTCGTATATCTAAGATACAGTGCAAGCCTATTGTCTGTATTACACTGTAGGTGCAAGAGAGAGCAGTGCGCGCGCACATTTTCATTCTCTCTTCCTCTCATAGCCAGTGCATGAAATATATATATATATATATATATATATATATAAATATATATATATATATATATAAATATATATATATATATATATATATATATATATATATATATATATATGCGAGTTTGCTAGCGTTACGCGAACGGTGATTTTTTGATTATTTTGTAATTTCATTTCGTTCTTGAACAATTTTATAAATTATTATTTTGTTCAATACATTAAATATTCTACGTTTAAAGTGAATAAAATTGTAAATTCATTTTAAAGTTCATATTTTGTGAATTTGAAGTTTTACTTCAGTCGTGTGGGCTAAAGTATACACGTTTTTTTGTCTTTGTGTCTATGTGTTTATGTGTCTGTGTTAATTTGTTCTTCAATCACGCTAAATCTATTGCATGGATTTTGATGCAATTTTGTATGGTAATAGTTTATATTCACGAGTAACATATACGATATTTTATATGGATATTACAGATATAACACATTGCCTTGGTGTAGATTACGATATGGTACTACGAACGCCATCTATTAGCGTTTTTAGTAAACTGGGAAGCTCACATATATATTACGATATGATACTGCCAAGCCTTCTATTATTGTTTTTAGTAAATTTTATGGTCATAGAGTTTTTAGAGAAAAAAATTAAAAAAAAAACAAAAAACTCCTGACAACTTTTTTTATGTCGAGTTCCACATAAACGAAGTCGTGTCGGTACAGTTAATGGTGAATAAGGAAGAACAAATAAAGTTAGAAGAGGATATTCAGATGTCTATTATACGTATATGGTTTTGATAGTGCCTTCTTCACACCTATAGACATGCAGTCTAAACAAGCAGTGATTTCAAAGTAATGTGAAGGACGTTAATAGGCAGTAGAATAATTTAAAACCAAGAACAAAACTTTATAGAAAGAAGTTCATGGACAATTGCTTACAACAAGACGAAACGATTCAGACTTGGTTTCCCGATTCGAAATTTCAAACAAAACACACATTTTTTCCTATCTTTATTTTCTCCTGTAACGGAATCATTAGTAGGAAAATCTATGAATTAAATTCATTATATTTTGTTTAATATTTCCACAGGAATTTTTTCCTTACCCTGAACAAATATTTATTGTGTTTCAATAAATTATTTGTATTTGACATTGCTTGGAATTTCCTGGTTAAATAGTGCGGCTGTTTGTTGAAGAAAAAAATTTCGAGCCTTACTTTAAAAGCTTGCTTCTTTGTTTCTTATTGTATAAAACTTTACGTATAACAATCTCATCACTCTCACAACAATCTAAACAAAATGTTTATTATAATTCTCAGAATACGCTGGCTTTGGGATGATTCTCTCGTACTGTTCCCCTCGCTCTACCTTTCGAGGAACATGACGGAGAGCCAACAAATGCAGCTGGTAAACGGACGGGTGGCCGAAGCCAGCAGGTTAGCGCGATCTGATACCGACATTCTGCCGTATATTTGGTACAAGTATAGAGATGGAGGATTCTTGACCGCGGTAAATATTGTTTGACACTGTCGTGTAATATTGTTATATACACATTAGTTGAAACAAATGATTCAAACTTTGAATATTTTTTAAAATCATTAGATGTACGTATATACACTTCTACATATTATAATAACTCATCATTGTGGTTTTTAAATACGTAATTTTATATAACTGTCTTACGTGATTTTATATAACATGAATTATATACTGTCTTACTGAATTATATCTAAAAAATTTTTTAAACATGTAAATAACAGATACCTGAAATAATTCAAATAGAGGATCTAAAATTGTTAAAAAGAGATCTAAACTTGTGGCCCTCGCTTATTGTGGCTGATAGATCCAGATGGCGAAGAGTAGTCGAGATTTATTTACTGGCTATACTGATAAAGGAGAAGGAAATAATTATTAGAAAATTAATACATATGTGGGTATTTATGTTAGGGTGATTCATAAAATTCAAGTTTTAATTGTTTTAACTGGTATTTAGTTGTTAACATAAACAGTTCTTTGTTTAGTCACTTCGTCGGCACCTCAGTGCTCTCTGTAGATACACACAATTTAGTTAATATAAACAATCAATTGCTCTTTTATCTTATCCAGTGACGCCATCGTTGCGAGTCAAAGTGATTATGTTTGATTGTAAATGTGATTACTTTAGCTTTATTTTCGTATTTGTATTTTTAAAATGACATCGAATATTATAAAAACGTGAAAAAAGACTGAAATATGGTAAATTGGACAATCTAGTTCTGAATTGGAGCAAACAAAATTACCGTTAGTGAAAGAAGTGATGTGTTTATTTTTTCATTCTAAAAATGTAATGAACAACACAAATAGAGAATCGGCGTCATTAACGGCAAGTGATTTGATGACACTATGGCAAAAAGCAACTATTTCTACCGCAGAAAAACAATATGTTATCACAAAAATACTTAAATATTTCAAAGAATGGCAGAATTTAAAAAAGTAAAGAAAATAAAGCAAAACGCTCAGCAGCAATAACAGAAAAAGAAAACAAATGGCAATCAAATTTAAATGTTTTGTTTGATATTGCTCACTCAAATGCACTTAATATGATAACTATGAAGACTAAGCAAGCAATTTCTTTTAAAACAAAGAGAAATGAGTCGTCCAGGAAACAGGGCGATAAACGGAGAATGTATTTTTCTAGAACAGAAAATGCAAAAGGAACTGATTTGGTTTGCCATCATATACTAGAAATTTTACTCGAAAGTGTTATTGTAACAGCTGTAGGGCCTTCCAGTGGTCCTGAAATTATAATTTTTAAAAGATTTAAAAGCTACCAGCCAAAAATAAACCAAAAAGATTTCAATACCGCAATATCCGAACTATCTACTTGGAATTGCTTTCAAACTGTCGCGAAAGATATCATTGCTTTTGCTGAGAATCAACTGAAACAATTTCAGCCTCATGACGATTATAAAGAGCTCCTTCATTTGATAATTATCTTTTTGGGAGGGATTTCTGAAAGCAGTATTTCATTCAAAGCCCCTGCTGGAATGCACCGTGCGCGATAGATGGCAAAAGCTATATACGCACTGAAAATGTTTTTGTTTAAGCATCAGCTTAAAATCACAATTAAGCAAGATAAGGGCATTACAGACATGTGTATGTTTGTTGTATTTGTTTACGCAAAATACTGGTTTACAGTGCCAGTGGTGGTGTACAGATATTAAACGATTTTGATTTCGAACAGTATAACACAGTTGTAGCCAAAGTCACCATCAAAAAAATGTTGGGTCATCTTCGGTATCTTTCCGTAGAGCTAATTGCTTTAGCTTTTTTGACAAACGAGTTTCAATCGAAACAAAACGTAATATGATTTTGGCTCTGAAAACTGAAGGAACGGAAAACAATCCGAAAAAGGGATCCTTGAAATATAATGTAAGCGTAAACAGAAACATCGAAGATTTCATATCAACAAACACTATTTTTTTCAAAATCACTGGAATTTCTCGCGAGTTCATTCAAAAAGATCCTGAGCTATGGGAAGAGGAAGAAAGCTTCAAACCGGCTAAAGAAATTGCACAACATATGAGAGTCGTTAACGATATAGCTGAGAGGGGTGTTGCAATGGTAGAAGAGTACAATAACATAACAATAACATTACATACTAATGACGAAGAGCAGAAGCAACACTTAATGTTGTTAGTTAAGAATTATAGGCAGAAAAACCCAAATTTTAATAAGGCAAATCTACCATATTTTTTTTCTTTTTACTTAATAATTTAGAGGAACGATAGTTATTGTTATTTAGTATAATATTTTCTCTAAAATCTATGTATATAACTCATTTCTGGTATTAATAAACTCTTAAAAATAAATGCTTTTTTTTCGAATTTCAAAAGTCGGTAGCGACCCTGAAATATAAATTAAAAAAAAATGAAAAATCCTGGTATGTTTTCTAGTAGAATAGATAAAATTAAGGGGTTGAGAATGAAGAAAATTAAAAAAATTTTTTTTTTTGTTTTTTATGAATCGCCCTAATATATACATACACACACATGTATATATATATATATATATATATATATATATACATGTGTGTGTGTAATAACAGCATTTTAAGGAACTACTATATTATTCTTATATATATTCAAGAATAATATAGAATTGTTTTTAATTTAATTTTTAGACTTTATCAATCATTTCTGATCAATGAGGCCATATTTCTTGTAGATTTTTAGTATGAAGCCTCGTCTAATATTATTACGTACGTCCTATTGTTGTGTACACTGTATCGGGTTTGTTCAGATTAATAATAAAATTAAAAAATATACAGTTTTGTACGCAATTCCTCAGTAACAAACTGTAACAAAAGCCATATTTATAATACGAACTTTCAAAATACATTATCACCATAGCAACATCAACAATATGCCAGCCATATTTTACTGCTTGGTATGAAATATCTCTTTTGTGTGAAGCAGACAGTAACTTAGACATTTTTGATATAATTGTCATAGAATGGAACTTTTGACCAAAATCTTACACATTCCCAAACTGTAATTCGTCGTCAAAGAAATATTTTCCGTTTAGATATTATGTTTATGTAAAATTATAGAATATGTACATTCTTTTCAAAGCAATAAAAATAATAGTTTATTTAATTAAATATTTGTTAACTTTCTGCTAATTTTAACTATCAATATCTTTATTTCAGGAAGATTTATATAACACAATATATACTCTATTCAAGAGCGACGCGTCCGGTGCCATAATATGGGGCAGTTCGAGTGATGTCAACACGATGGCAAAGTGTGAAGATATGTTTAATTACGTCCACAATATTTTGGGTCCCATAGTGGCTCGATACACAAAAGGCTGGAGGCCTAGGGAAGTTGAGGAAACGGAAGTAGTAGAAGATATAGGAGGATTAAGACAATTTGAGACAGTCATTAGAGTTTGATATATATGTTATTTTAAGTTATTTGTTGTAAAGCAAGCTAGTCTGATCTTGAATATATTTTTTAATGACTATAGGGAAATTTCGTTTTGTCTGCCTGTTAGTCGCTATTTTCTGATAAAAAATTGTAATAAAATGAATATCTGTTTTCAGTGAGAGATTTTTCCGCCATTCAGTATTAAAAAAAATTTGATGTTATTTTGCTCAGTTTTGATAGAAAATGGAATAATATTATTTATTTTTATTTCTTTCAAATAATTTTTGTAGTTACATATCATTTAAGTTATTTTTAAAATTTTGATCACTAAATTATTAAAACCGCTATAAATACTAATGTGTAATTTCATTTTCATAACTTTTGAGATATATTTTGTTTTTAAAACATAATTTTTTCTTTCTGTGTAGATGACTACTAGATGAACGAAGAACCAGGCTAGACAGATCTGTAATGAAATTTTGTAGTTTTACACCTTGAAGGTTTATTCAATATGAGCAACTCAATTCATCACTCTGAGTTGAGTGGTTAAACACAAGATTACTATTTAATTCTCGCATCGATTCTTTTATAAGCAACCATCATACGCGTAGATTTATAAATCTCTACTAGATGGAGACACTTATTTTCTTTACAATAAAACGTAGTTTCATATTTCTTTGCTAGATGATAGTATTTATTCTATTTTTATTTAATATTTTAAATTTATTAACGCATTTATATTTACTAAAATGTAATTGGGTTAACAGCAACATTTATCAGGTTCTGGGATACCTTTCTGGGATCCCCTAATATGAAGAATTTTCAAAATCTAAAATTGTGTAACGTGGCACAAATTTTCCGCATCAAGAACAGACTTGTTGGCATATAGATAAAAATTCTACAGACATGGATTACTATACATTTGAAATCAAATTCTATACAATATGGATTTGACCGTTCGACATTAAATGAAAACTCAGTCAGTCCTAGTTGTCATAACTAGTTTGAAATAGTGATATAAACAATCACGCCTAGGTAAAAAAATTATTTTCATACAAAGTAAATAGCATTTTAATATACATTGGAAATCAAATTCTACACAATATGGATTTGACCGTTTGACATTAAATGAAAACCCAGTCAGCATTAGTTGTCAAAACTAATTTAAAATAATGATATAAACAATTACGCCAAGATAAAAAAATTATTTTCATAGAAAATAAATAGCATTTTAATATATATTGGAAATCAAATTCTATACAATATGGATTTGACCGTTCGACAATAAATAAAAACCCAGTCAGTACTAGTTGTCATAACTAGTTCAAAATAGTGAAATAAACAATCACGCCGAGATAAAAAAATTATTTTCATACAAAGTAAATAGCATTTTAATATAAACGAAACGTAAATACTATTTGTAATGTTTATGTTACTAACCTTGGAAAAACGGCTACGGTGAGCCTTTGTGATTTTTGTCGGCACCGGTTCCAAAGCAACGAAATATATTTGAAATTACGTACATCATGTTTGAAATCATATAAGTACTTAAACTACTTAAAACTATTCCTGTAACTGAATTCGGTTAATTTATTTTTGGTGTATTTTTGAGGAACACCATATATATATAGAAAATTAATCATGATCATTGCCTTCTACTTTAATTCTATCTTCACATTGATCTCTTGCTAAAACTAAAGATCTTTACTAAAACTAAAATAAAAAACTACTTAAATGTTTGGAATATAGAACATATAATGGTAATGGTGGAATGAACAGATTTATTTATTTTGACAATTGCAATTAAAATATATTTATAACTTAAAACAAGTATTTAACTCCATAGGAAAATGATATCTGTTGAAGTCATAATAATAACAGTGTGCCTAACTGTACATTAAATTTGAATATAGTTTTCGTTAATTTTGTAGAAGTTCATTATAACTTAATATTTATTCTCAACTAAATGAAACTACGTGTAGTATTACTTCTACTTTATTTAAATTCTTTACCACGACCTAGGTTTCGTTGTATTACATCTTCAGGTGGGCTATTAGAAAAGATTGATATATTAAAGTTACTTAAATAATCATCGTTAATAAAGTGAAAGCATTTTGCGTATATTTTGCTGAACTGCAATTATTACTGATATTTTGCTGAACTGGAATTGTTGCTGATATTTAGTTGAACTGCAATTATTGCGGATATTTCGCTGAACTGTAATTATTGCCGATATATCGCTGAACTGCAATTATTGCGGATATTTCGCTGAACTGCAATTATTGCGGATATTTCGCTGAACTGCAATTATGGCTGATATTTCGCTGAACTGCAATTATTGCCGATATTTTGCTGAACTGCAATTGTTGCTGATATTTCGTTGAACTGCAATTATTGCGGATATTTCGCTGGACTGTAATTACTGCCGATATATCGCTGCACTGCAATTATTGCGGATATTTCGCTGAACAGCAATTGTTGCAGATATTTCGCTGAATTGCAATTATTGAGTATATTTCGCTGAACTGTAATTATTGTGGATATTTTGACTTTTATATTTCGGAGTGATTAAGCATGTTGAAACCACAATCTTTTATTTAATACAGATGAAACCATTGGCGTAGCGGTTCAAAGTTTAATAAGATAGCTAAATATTTATTTTACTAGAAACAGATTATGATAATAAAAAAACAATTTCGTCGTTTATTGGAAAAAAAGAAAATTGCCCTAAACTCTATTCACTCATAAAAGCGTTTCTATGCAAGATCATTCCATTTTTGTTAATATTCCTTTGAGGATTGTTACAATTCATTCCATATTTTAAGTGCATTAGTATTTTGTGCATTACTGTTTTGTGTATTAGTATTTTGTGCATTCGTATTTTGGCATTAATAATAAAATAAAATCTTTCTAATGGCGACTTTCAGACTATATTATTCAAAAGGGCGTCAGCGGTGCTTGTGATATGATTTCTCTATAGAAGAATATTTCTTTTCATTAAGATAGACCTGTCAAGCACGAACAGAACTCGTACTACGAGGGTCCCTGTATTTATACACATTTAAGTACATAGCATTTCTATTAAACTACGAATATAAATTTTTCACCATGTAAATATATACTATATTTTGACATACGTAAAAACATGGTACACATTTAAAGAAAATGATGAGATCTAGGACGAACCCCATACTTAGTCTTTAATATTTTAGTAAATTTTTATTAACCAGGTTTCTTCATGGTTTTTGGCTTAGTAGTTTCCGAAATAAGAAGAGGTAAATGTTCTGTCTGCATATTTTTTGGAATATATTTTTAAATATGCAATTTATAATTATGATAAAGTATTTTTACATTTCTCTTAATAAGCCTTTCCGAATGATATTGTGGTTTTACAATTTTCATAAAGGTTAAGATTTTAATTTACACCGTTTTTTTTCTCATATGAATATTTTGAAAAAGTTACCTAATGCTTTATAAGATGTGTTACTATGCCATATTTGAAATTTCTACGTCGCATGGTTTCAGAGAAAATCGTTTGTAAATACGGAAAAACATACATGTCTACCTTTCATAGACGTTAACAAATATATGTAAATGTATCTTTGTGTGGGCTTATAAAAATCCATATTTTTTTCATAATTTTAGGTCGAGTACCTTCGGAACTGAGGGGTTGATGGAACATATTTTTTTTGGGTATTCTTTAGTATATCTTTACAGATATAATACATAAAATTAAAAAAAAACACTTTTGAGACATTTTTAAATAACTCTTTCAAACGACACCATATACGGAATAATTGTTTAAGACGCTGGTAACAACCAATGACCTTGAAGGATCTGCTTTTCAATCTCCACCCCTTTCTCTTTCCAATAAACTAACGCCTCGCCAAACGTCGGATATATTCACAATGAAATTAACTGCATCCATCACTCGCTAGCCGCACGGATGTTCCTTTGCGACTTATGCGCTTTGAAATATTAATATGGTTTTTAAATGTTACTTGAAAGTGTATTTATATCTTTGATGAAAAACGTCTATTTTTGTTTATTATAAACTCTCGGAATTCATAGTATGATTATTTTAATATGGAAAAATAGATCAAACCTGCTTTTATAATTCAGGCAGATTCATTTTTATTGTCTTTATATTTTATATAATTGAAATATTTCATCCCATGGAGTCTATTACTTTCAGTTTTATATTTAATAATAATGACAATATATATATATATATATATATATATATATATATAATAAACTTTGGAATTTTTAATATTTTTTGTAGTAGTTGCATTAGTTAGTATGAGATTTCAATGGTTGCAAAGTAGCTTATGTTATTTTCTATAATTTGGGTTTAAAAAGTCTCTTAGTCTATGTCATTTCCTGGTCTACCAACTATTTCTGTGCAGAAAATAACGTTGATATGCTCCTCTGTTGCGACGTGAAAGAAGGACAAACAAACAAACTTCTGAATTTTTAAAATGAGTTGTTATTGTTGTTTTAGATAGGATTAAATTTCCCAGGTTGCAATATGTAATTAACTGACCCGCTAACTATCTGTGCGCAGAAAACCACGTCGATTTCTTGCTCTATGGCGACGTGAAAAAATGATACACAAACGCACTTTCCAATTTTTAATATTGGTTCGATTTGTTGTTTTAATTGGGATACAATTTCCCGAATTGGAAAGTAGTCTATGTTATTTCCTGGTTCGTGAACACTTTGTACAGAAAAACACGTCGATCACCCAAAAAGTAAAAAAAAATTATAAGCATTTCTGCTTATGATTTCTAAAAATTTTTTTTTACTTCGCCTAAAAAAGTTTATAGACCAAACCCGAATGGATAATTTAAAAAAAAGAATCAAACCGAAACACCGAAAATTTAGCAAACCAAATGGATCACGCAAAAAATATCAATGTAAACACGAATTAATAAAGAAAAACAAACCAAAATATCCAAAAATTAATAAGGAAAAAGGGTCGCGTTATGAAAATTACAAATAAAAATACGAATGGATACTCAAAAATATACTCAAAACATTCAAAATTTAGTAATCAAAAAGGATTACGCAAAAAACATAAATATAAACGCAACCCGATTAATTAAAAAAAAACCCAAAACGTCCAAAATTTAATAAGCAAAAAGGATTACGTACAAATACGAATTGATTTACAAAAAAAACACACCAAAGTATTCAATAATTGAATGAGCAAAAAGGATCGCATACATAGTTTATAAATATAAATACGAATTGGTAATAAAAAAAACCCAAAACATCCAAAATGTATTAAGGAAAAAGGATTTTGTAAAAAAAAAATATCAATAAAAACACGAATTGGTGTACAAAAAACCAACCAAAGTATCCAAAAATTGAATAAGCAAAAAGGATTGCGTAAAAAAGTTTATAAATACAAACACGAATGGCCAATTCTAAAAAAACTCAAAACATCCAAAATTTAGTTACCAAAAAGGATTAAGTAAAAAATATAAATATAATCACGAAATTATGTATAAAAAAAACAAACCGAAGTATCTAAAAATTGAATAAGCAAAAAGGATCGCGTAAAGAATGTTTATAAATATAAACACGAATTGGTAATTGAAAAAAATGAACGCAAAACATCCAGAATCGAGTGAATAAAAAGGATTATGTAAAAAAATTATAAATAAAAAAACGAATTAAATACAAACTCAAAATCACCAAAAAGTTATTAGGCAAAAAATATCGCGTGAAAAAATTTTATAAATACAAACTTAAATTAATATAAAATAGACAAACCCAAAATATTCAAAAGTGAGTAAGCAAAATGGATAAAAAAAGGTGATTTACGTGAAAGAAAAAAGGTTAAAACATATTCCCGCGCAAAGAAATGTATGAAAATTTTGAAATAAATTGTTATATAATAAATAATCACGATCTACAATATATATTCTGAAATACACGACGTATTTCAAAATATATATTACATTCAACATATATTCCGCCATGCCCTATCAAAAAATGTCAAAATATTATTAGTGCTAAACTAAACTTAAACTTACAATGTTAAAACATAGATCCAAACCTAAGAGTAAAATTAATTTAATTATGTCGCTTTTTATTTTTATTGCTTTTTTTGAGCGGGTAGGAAAATATGCGACATAAATCCGACTAGCATCGCGCCCCAGCGCACACTGTCGGTTTGTATGCGAGTAAAAGAGAAGTAATTCTTAGTAGAGTACAGACATACAGAATGGACACTGCGCATACAAACCGATATAAAAACGCGTCACAATTTTTCATACAAAACTCTGGATATACAGAAGCTGTCAAAGTCCCCCTCACGCCGACTCAGCCCCTCTGACAAGGGTGCCGTGTCTAACCATTAATAATGCTCATAGATGGCATAATGTCTTACTCTCTTTTGCTCACAAAAAAGTAATTTTTATTTTTATTTATTTATTAAAACTGTTATACCGAAAATATTTAACAACAGACAAATGTTAAAATACATTACTATCAGTTTAAGATATTAAAATATCATTACTATAAAATACATTTCAAGAAAGTTCAAGTAAATTTTAAAATACAGTTTTAAATATCGTCAGGGTTCTGCAAATAACTCTCTGACATCACTAGGCGGTAATTGCATATACGAATGTGGACAATTTGTACATCTGAAAACAAACAAAAACATACACAAAGACAGACATGATTATAAAAATATATGTTAGGGCATGACCAAGAGTGGGGTTGACCAAGAGTGGGTTTGTAAAAAACCCACTCTTGGTCAACAACAAGTGATATATTTGAAAATGCCACATATCAGTGTTATTACTCAATGCAAACGACGGGAATGTGGTGCATCGGTATTGGAAAGTAAAAGGAAATGGTTAGGTTAAGGAAATAGGATAACATTTAGTGCAAACATAATACAATAACACTACATATGCACAATTGCATAGCCAGCATTTTTATGGGGGGAGTTAGCAGGGGTCGGCACAATCGAAAAAATGATTTTGTTCACAATCACCTAATTTTTTAAATTGTCATAATATTAAAAAAAATCATGCAACACCAAACATTTGGTTAATCATGCCTTTACCACAAAATTATTACAAAAAAAATAAGAAAAAATTAAGTTACGATTCATGAAATATTTAAATCGTGAACGTAAACCAAATCATTATTTTTCAGATTTTTTACTATGTGGTTGTAACAACTTTGTCTCATAATTATTTCTAACTTTAAAAATAGTATTAAAGAAGATGAAGAATTCGTATTCAAATAAAGTATACAATTATTTTGATAAGACAGGTTATAACATTTGTTCTACTTTGTTAATTTTTATACTTTCCAAATTACGACGCCGCCCGGGTTTCTGCAATTTTCTTAACTTTCGTTTGAGCTGCTGAATATTCTTCTTCAACAGATAAACTTTCTTTACGTGTATGGACTTACCCAGTCTTCTGCCTTCGACCTTCTTCAATACTATGGACCCCAAAGAATATTATATTATAATAAAATTCATGAATTTATGTGTTATTTCAAAATTATATATTCATAACTGATGTTTACATGACATATTCAGATGTGCAAGCAAAAAATTGGTGCATTCTTTCACTGAAGAAACTAAGGTGCTGGTAATTTCCTGCCGCGAATATGTCTGAGCTGGTCTAGTTTTTTGGTCGGTGTCGGGAAATTCTAGCTCGGTGCAGCATTACTGTATAATAATTTTCTAGGCTGAAAGGTTTTAACATTTTCATTAATGAATATCTTCTACTGTCTCTACGTTTATGACTGAGGAGGGCCTTCGCGTCAACTGCCAATTCCTCCCTGTCACACAATTTCAGCAACTGCAAAAAAAAAAAAAACTTTAAGTAGGTTTAATAATTTCAAAATGTATGAAATGGGTACGAATCAACTTTACTTAACGACAGTGAATCAATTCTCTTTTTTCTTTCTTCTATTTGGAAGAAAACTTATAACAAAAATGTTTTGAAAAACTATAAATACTAATCACAACATTATTTACGAAAAAATTAAATTGGAAAAATCCTTTGACTACCAGCGAAAACATCCAATAACTGTCTGAAATAATTTCAAAAAACTTCGTCACAAAACTGTAATTTTTATGGTGAATATTTTAAGATCCATTTTCTTTTAAATTATGTCGTAAGCAGCCTGTAACTAAAACATTGCTTATTTTGAATTTTCTTTCAAAAACAGTAAAAATTCCTGAATAAAATGCAACCGTTACATGGAGTATTATTTTTGTAATAATGTTATTTGAAAATACGTTCTTCAAAACATTAAAAAATGTTTTTCTTTCTTTTGATGCGATCATTCTTAACCGAGATGGAGCTATTCGAAAAAATAGAAACAATTTGAAAATTAAGTAATTCCCTCATTTTTTTAGTCTTTAAATAGTTGACAGGCAGATACAATTCGTGCTTTGTCTGAATTATATGTAATATTTTTAGTTAAATTCATTATTACTTCGCGTTCCCGCCCCCTTTTTTATCTATACGTTTTAAAAATTGAAATAAAATAATAATAAATGCACTTTAACAATTAATTCAATTAAAAATGGTTTAATTTAAATTATATAAGATTATATAATCCGTTAAAAATTAACTTTCGTGGTTAAATTTGAAATTGCTACAGAATCCTAAATTTAATGTGCATTCAACACATATTTGACAGATTTAGTTCTTTTAAATGTTATCAAGGTTTGAAAGTTCGAGAATATTTTTGTTTATTCTCAATGTCATTTAATAATGTAATTTACGGTGTCCATTCAGTTGCACGAGTTTTTTTTTCATTTCTTTATTATTGAATCTAAACGGAAATGGTTGAAACTGGTTGACCATCGTTATTGGAATTGTTTTAGTTCTTTTATTCATTCAAGAGTGACATCTCATCTTTTTCATGCCCGACTTGTTATGTTTACAATGCTATATTATACACATTGTCAGTATTTCAATCGTAGAACACAGGATGAATTAAAGCTGGCCTCTTTAAGATTGTAGACGCCATATGTCATATTTGTTGTATTTATCAAAATCGGCACATAACAAATTTTATATTAACTTCATAAGATCTGCTTTACATAGGTTGTTTGTTGTATCTTGACCTATCGTTCGCGGTACTTTAATATATCTACATTGCAATATTAACTGAGTCATAAAGTTTCAAAATGCACGAATTGCATATGACTAATTTTTTCAGGTACCTACCAAAAAAAAAACAGTGATACAAATTACAATTTTTTATTTAATATTTTGAAATAAACAAAAAATGTAAAAATTGCGACACGCAGTTAAATACTAGATAATTTTATAAAAATAGTGCATTTTGAAGCTATAAGACTCTATTCATCAATCGAACTGATAATTTTTCCACTTACTTGACATCAAACTGACAGCATTTTATGGCTTCGCACAATCGTACTTTAGAGTAGGAACACGTATGGTATACAAAAGTTATCGACATCCTTGTCGATATGATGAACACCACTAAACTTACACTTTTGTAAATCTATGTACACACAAACAATACGATTTATGTGACCCGGAATTTGAAAGTGAAATGGCCTACGTAATAACATTTAGTCCTACGGTTTGAATATGAAAAGCAGCATGCGAAAAACTTTTATAACAATGTTGTAATATTTTTCATACTTGCCTTTATTTTCTATCAAATATATTCTTCAATCCCTTTAGATAATTCACAGATGATACCCATATTCATTAATAGGCGATGTTGACACTCGCCCTCAAGAATTTAACATTGTCATGATATAAAACACTGTGGAATCCACCTTGTTTACTTGTTACTTGTTGTTATTCTATTTATGACTCAGCTATTGCACATACATATATTTTACACGTGTTTAATTTAAATAGTTACAATGAGAGTCTTTATCCATTATCAGAACAGAATCCTATTGAAGTTCGTTATGGTCAGCCTTGTGGTTTAATTGTTGTAAGCAGTATTTAACAAGACTGACAATTAACACTCCAGTAATCATGTTCATTAATGCTTGAAATATTTTTTCGTTTAAATATTAGTCAAACAATTTATTCGTCATCTTTATGCAATAATTACTATAAAGGAAAATGGTAATAACAGAGGTAATTGTTATTATTTTATTGTTAAGATTCGATTAATGGAAAACGAGTTTTTGAAATAAGTAGAAATTAAGAAGAATATTTATTAACATAGCTTTGATTTTCTTTTTGGTCGTTAAAAATGTATAACGTAAGTAATTTTTTATCGATAATTAAAATGAGATTTTATTAAGTTTGTGCAAATGCAATGCATCTGAACTAATATATTTCACAAAGCAACTTATGAAGCCCAATTTTGGTTTTTCCAACGGTCGATAAGCACAAGAAAAATGTCGTTTTCATCTTGCAACTTCGATGCTTTCCACAGTACCATGCATCTTTTTTTTGTAGTTCCTTGCCTCTTTCATATTTTCCGTGCTTCGACGCATCTCTAATACTCTACATATTTGCCTTCCGCGCTTTCGTGCTTTTTCAATGTTTCCATGTTTTTGTGTTTTTTTATTTTTAATATTTTCCCTCAAAATACGAAGTCAATTTTTTTGTAATATGGTAACTTAATAGTTAGTTTGAATTGTAATATTGTAACCAATTTTGAGGTTTACACAATTGTTTACATTACCGTTATGTTTATTACTTACATTACCATTGTGTTGTACATTACCGTGTTGTTGTACATTACCGTTGTGTTTATCGTTTTATTTCCGTTAGTTTGTAATGTATTTGTATTTAGATTACAATAACAATTATTTGGGCAGGTTTAAAAAAAATTGTTTTTATATGCTGTGATAACGCACCAGGAGTTAACGCATCTTCCGCCGTAACGTCACAAAAATTCCACTCGCGTAATTTTAACACGTAAACACGAGAAGCGGTGGAAGAGATAGAATTTAATTTCGACAACCGACGGATGCGTAAGGATGTCACTGGACAATTGAACCGTTTTACATACATTTATCAACGTACAATATTTGCCTGGAATATTCCATACAAAAGTATGTTGGAGGGATAATTTGAAATTATTACTAATTCAGTGTATTTTTAATTTTTGAAATAAAACTTTTTTTGTATCGAAAGATGAAAGATTGAATGGTATTTCGCTGATATGTGATGCTATTGTTATGTCATCTATCGATTAATTTACGCAACTTTTTCTATAATAGAATCTTTGATAGTCATTGAAATTAATGTTGAAATTCAAACTGGAGACCACAGATGGGGTTTTTGATAACGTTTTTAAAGTCAAATTTTAATAAGAAATCGGTTCATTAAAGTTCACACCACTTATTATCAATAATAACTACTATTTTTCAAAGAATTTGCCAAATTCATATGCAATTAAATTAATAATATGTAAAAAACTGTGCATGTTTTCATAGACATTTTTTGACGTGATAACGTCTTATAAATCGATTAACACCAGCTGCACGCATGAAAAAGTGTCACGTTCCGCCTGAGCCTGAGCGTGCAAGCGAGAGCGCGGAACAAGTGATAGAGAGGCAAGATTGTCCCAAGCGTCGGAATTTATCGCTCTTCTCGCGTGACGTCAGAGCTAGCAGTTCGACAACCATCGATTTGACTTTTTCAAGACACATTACACTTGAAACACTCCCCTTGATTTCGTCTATTATCGTCCAATCCTTAACAGAATAACACAGATTAGAAGATCTTAAATATAACACATGTACATGAGTTGTAAATAAATTGTTAATAGCACATTGTTACTTGTAATTAATCTGCATAATATAAGTAAAAAAAAATTTGAATTCGTTAATTCAAATAGTGTAAATAAATGTTAATTTATAGAAAAAATTGTAATTTTCAATTAACTCCTTCTTTGTATTATACAAAATAATAATAATTCAGTGATAATAATTCAATTTAATTCATAAAAGTATGCAATTTTTTATCAATGTTTTTTTTATGACGTTATCACGTAAAACTATCGTCCTTAAACCGACTTTACAGGAAACCAATTTTTTTACTGTATACAGGTGTTTTAGCATGCCGGTTTCTATGTTTAACAAAATAAAAGATAATTATAATAGATATTTTGTCCAAACCTATATCGGTTGTCGAGATTCTTTCAACGTTACTGTAAGGGTTAAGCGTCCTGCAGTGCGCACACACCGAGTGCTGCGCAGAATCATCAAAGCGACGGAGCTAAAACCTTATTCGGTTTTGAATAGTGCGCGATACGAGTATTAGTTGGCAGAAAGAAAAAATATTATACCGGTAAAAAACATTTTTGTTGATTTTTTTACATGCGGTTTCTCTTTGTGATAATGGAAACGTTTAAAATTAATTACGATTCAGAAAATGTTGAGAATGTAAAATATTTTATTATCGAAAAATAAATTATTTCTCCGTAACAAAGACCAAAAAAAGTTACTCATTAATTTGCTCTCAATGTTTTCAGGAAAAATAAAAAAAATGCCATAACAATTAACTCACATTTTGGAAAAATTAGGGTTATTTAACTTTAATGTTCAAAATTAAATGAAACTACATGATGTAGTATTATTTCTACTTTCTTTAAGTTCTTTACCACGACCTAGGTTTCATTGTATTACAGCATCTTCAGATTAGCTATTAGCCCAGATTTTTGTTAAGACCCAGCTGAAGATGTTGTTTGAATAAAGTAAAAACAATACTACATCCCGTAGTTTCATTTAATTGTGAATAATGAATTTCTACAAAATTAACGCCAAATATAATCAATACTTTGTTCTATGTGGTTAATTTCTGATTCATGGCAAAATCAGTAGAATGAGGAATATTATTGTTTATTTACAAAATGTTACAATGTTAACGATACAAAATAATTATCATTTAAACTCTTTTGATCTGAAAAGTACTCCTTCATTAATTTATCATCACGCAATACTAATTACATGAGATCTGTTTTGTAGTCGACTTTTTTAAGGTTTACAATATTTGTTACTTTTAGCAGAGATAAAGTTTAATGTAAATTCTTTTCGAGAGTTCTAAGATTTTCATTCTTATTTCGAATAAGTATTGTTGCTCTCTAAAGTTATAGATATTTATTTGTTTCATAATTCTGGGTTTTTAATTTTATGTTTCGTTTTTACTTCCGTTAATAGATTAAAAATAAATTTAAATTGAATCTGAATATTTTTTTCTGAAATTCCCTATTTCTGCTGCAATATTTTGAAATATTTTTAAATAGGAGATGTTTTGCTTAATGCACGTATCGCATGAGATCACGGCTTTGTATACTCGGTCGAAAATGGTTGGAAAAGTTTTTCTTTTACATTTATTTGTATCTATGCATCGATAGTTATGACCTGTTTGAAAAGAAAATTTCATAAACAATAAGAATGTACATATATCTAATGATTATGTAGCCTATATATGCCTAATGAGTTGTATGGGTATGGCTCCTTCAGTTTAAAACGTTTTTTGTTCTTGTCTCAAAGAGTTCATTTTAAATCGGAAATTTTTGGAAAAATGTTGATATATCAAATATGTTTAATTTTAATGTATCATTTGAAAATTTCATGATATATGTTTAATTTTAATGTATCATTTCATAATACTTTACTTTTCTTTAATGTTATATAAGGCTTAGTTTTCGCCACACAACAAAAAAAAGACGTAAGGTGTAATAAAGGAATAAAGGATATACATTTGTATAAATAATTTTCGAATTATCGATCACACAATGAAAAAAAACACTTCACAAAAAACGTAAATTCATAGCGAGGTTATGCATACCAAATGTGTAACTTCCACGGGAGAGAATGATCTCCAGCACTTACATTCTCTTTTTGGGAGAATTATACACACATACACACTCACACACACACACTCACATCTATATATATATATATATATACACACAAATATGTATATATACATATATATACACATATAAATATATTTATATATGTATATATATATATATATATATATATATATATATATATATATATATATATATATATAAGTGGTGAATATCTACAATAAGACTTGAGGGTAAATGGCTTCTTTTTAATCTTCTAAGACACTGTTTTTAATTTTTTTTAAAAGGTTGCTTGATAAATTGTATACTTCTATCAACTCACAACTGTCGGAGACATGAATGGAAACATGTTTTGTCTTGTAAAGTTTTCATATCAAGTGTGCGACTAGGTAGCATTGGACGACACACATCCGGAGTACAGCAACTGTTGCAAAATACGCGTGTGGTGACATCTGAACCTTCCCTCAAAAATGATAAACGTTCTCTTTGTTTTCGTTTCTCGTGTCAATGATCACCGTGGGAAGTCACACGAACGGATTACTCACTGGTTTACACACAGCAATCACATAAAATAAACACAGTCCTTATGGTACCTACAGTTTAATTCATAATTCAATATAACACTTGGAAATGATTCAATGAACAAATAAACTTTTTCTTAAGTAATCAGTGATTTTTTTAAATTTTACCTGTATCTCACAACACATTGTTATTTTAATATATAGATGGACACTAAAAGTTATTATTTATAACAATTTAAAAGATTTTTTTTGCTTTTTAACATTACTTATCTTGAGTATAGTCGGTTGTTTATTAGATTTATATCGAAATACAAAGTATCACATTTTTTTGTTCATTAATATTTGGTTCCGAATTTTGCAGAAAATTTTCTTAATATATTAGCTTAAAAAAGTTATTATATTAGCTTAATTTTGTCGAAAATTTTGTTATTCAAAATAAAATTTAGAAACAAATATTTTATTCAATTTATTTAAACTGTATTTTTACTGGAAAGTTTCCGATGTGGTCTTGTGAACCATTTGTGAACTCGGGTGGCGTCTCTCCAGCACTGTTCGGACCGTGAATTTTATCGATTTTTATAATTTATTTGAAAAAGGAAGAAAAAAATATTTTATTTGATCTTTTTCTGAAAATGTGACGGAATTAAATATATTATTGTTTTTTTCTTAACTCTCAACTCAGCTATTTATTATAATCATCAGAGTACCTTTGGTAATTGTGTATCTACGAGATTTCTTTTTCTCTATTTAATCAATTAAAAACAACATTGCATGAAAATGAAAATATGCATACATCGCCATATTTGTAATTTCTAGTTTCATTTAATAAAAATAACAATAAAAATAATTAAAATTTTATGACTTAAACCTTATATTATTGGTATTTATCCCTTATAATATTGGTATTTACAGAAAACCTTTTTGAGGATAATCCGATCGGATGAATGTTTCTTACTGGTTTCAATTGATGTAGCAACATTATAGAAGAGAAGGGACTTCTACTAATAATTAGTTTTCGTAAATGATAGTATCAGGCGGTCATTCAAAGAATTAACAATCAAATGCTCCAACAATTTTTTTACTTCATATTTGGGCGACTTGTTATTTGTGCGACGTGTTATTTACGCAACTTTACAAGACATGGTGGTATTTTTACAAACCTCGCAAGACCTAAGTCTTGTTATTAATACCAGATACTATGTGTATTCAGGATCAAAATTTTCATAAGTATAGGATGTGTGTCACACATCGGTCAACAACGAATCAATACAAAACGAACGTTGATTCGGAACGAATCAACGAAATTATAAATAATATCGGATATTTAAATTTAAACATAGGCGATTACTTTTTACGAATTTAACTAATGTTATTAAGCTAATCATTTATATTAAGATTTGTAAACCTGGAAGAAACTGTTAAAAACACCTAAGCAGCAAAATTAAAAGAATCACAAGAGCATATAATATAATAAAAAAGGAAATTACGTAGTTGGATTATTTACAATTCATAAGTTTTATTTGAAAATTCTACGCGACGAATTCTGAATATAATTTTTTCCCCTTGGGTTAAATGGTGTTAGATTCGTCGCAATCTATATTGTTTTCTATTAATTATTTTGATTCTTATCTTATGCACAACATCAATACGGTTTTCTAGTAAATAAGGAAGGTACATATATTTTATAACCTGTAGAAAAAATGAAATAACAAATACTGAATAAATTAAAATATTTTAATAAATTAAAACGAAACACACATTTAACTGAAATTCAGTCTTTTTTATGAAAAACTTTTTCAAGTAAATTAAACGAAAACAATAAAACAAAATTACAATATTGATAAAATTAAAATATATATAATATAAGATTAAATCTCTGAAAGAAGACAAATAAATAAAAAGATAATAATATCTCATGTTATTATTGTGTAAATTTATTTTTATGATAATCATTAAAATATCAACATTGCAAATGATAAGTTGACTGCAAGTAGATGTCAGTCAACGAAATTATCCAAGAATGGGCAAATTAATATAGGGAGCTAGATTTTAAACACCAAAAAGTAAATTAATATCATTTTTATAATTTTTTTAAATTCGTACAGTATGTTGTCTTATTTTCTGGATAATATGTTCAAATGAAGGGTTATATGTAGACAATCCTAATTTAAAACTCTGTGAGGGAGCCAAATTACAGAAATTTGTAACTGAAAATCGAAGACGGTGTACATATTGATTGGGTAGCAGTAATCAACGTGTTTTTGATTCATAAAAAAATTGTAGTCTAATTAAATGTTGATTTCTGCGGTGAGATGAATTTCAAGTTGACTTTATTAAATATATTACAAGAGTAGAAGCTATTTGACTATAGGTGGTTTATTAAAGTGTGGACCCTGCTGATAAGTATAAAAATTGTAATAGTCATAATGGTGAGAATAAATAATAAATTGGAATCAACTGTATCGTTGTTTGTGTAACTGTAGTATCGGCTATTTGACAACATCGAAAATATACCACGATTCGTGGTCATCCTATTAGATTATAATGTAAATAAGCGTATTGCTTTTAATTTTTGAAAGAATAAGTTTATATTTTATAAAAAGAAAAACTTAAAAAAATCACAATATTTTTTTAAATTCAATCAGCGTCGCAAACGCCCTGTTATTGGTTAAAAGTCAGATGACGTCACAGGCGAGTAAAACGTATTCATACCAAAATTTAATGTTCTTATTCTTTTGGTTTATAGGCATCGATATCGATAATAATATTTAAACCACAAATCTTACTTACATCGATATGATCTTCACACATAAAAGCATTTGAGTGAGTTATAATGCTGTTTGGATCTCTTCCGGCTAATTGCAGCCACTTTTTTCGTCTTTTAAGATTTGTTGGCACTGAAATGAACACTTTGTGTAGACTTTTGATAGATGTATTTGTATATTGTGGCACTACACACCATTTATACACCATTTTAATATGAAAATAAATAATAATCCCCTTCAGCGGGCAGGACTGTTTATGTTTACATTGTGTGTGACTTTACAGAAAGCCACACACAATGTAAACATAAACATGTAAACATAAAAGCCGCCATTATAGAAATTGCATTTTTAGCGCGAGTTCGAAAATTCAAACTTAAAAGTGATTTATATAAAAAATACGGCTTATATCCTGGGAATATAAATGTAGTGTGCTTATAATGCAAAATAGAACAATTTAAAACAATTTAAAAACTCAATTCAAATAGCCTATTAACGAATTATCGGGAACATTTAAATATCTGACGACTTAGTTTTAATATCTGGTTAATCTTTGGTTTAAATGAAAGAAAATAACAAAAAACTGTTTCAGTATGAGCATAACTTGCATTGCGAGGGTATCGTACATATTTATGTACTCACAAATATTTAGAGGTGCATAGTGGTTCTATTAAATCTTTGTAAAAATGTTGTAAATGTATAAATATATTGCCTAATATATCTTTTACAGACAATAAATATGCATTTTCCAATACGCAGTTATTTTTGTAGTTAATTTAGATTACTTGTATGGAGTTTCAGTTAAGTTTTTACAAACTTAAACAACATGTCATAAGTTGGTCGACTATTACACATAAACCTGCTAGTTTATTACCATTTAAACCTGCTAGTCTACATAGCTGTGATATTTTTTCTTTTAATTTCATTATATATAATATTATTGTAAATAACTACAGATATTCAAAAATCGCAGTTTTGTAAATGGTTTCCTGTATTGAAAGTGTTTATTATATTTCCTGTAGTGAAAGTGTTTATGATATTTTCCTGTATTGAAAGTGTTTATGATATTTCCTGTATTGAAAGTGTATTGGAAGTGTTTATGATATCAAATGGTTTCCTGTATTGAAAGTGTATTAGAAGTGTTTATGATATCCCCTCAATATTTTTTGAAAGACCGATACTGTACACAATGCGGTAGGAGAAAAAAAAATTACCATTACTTTACATGCAGAAACACTGAAAAGCTTTTGTAAGATTAATTTTGTAGGCGTTATAAATATGTATACCTGGGCCAAATTACAGCTTTATAGCATTAATAGTCTGCGAGTAAAAGGGCTGTGACATAGAGGCAGATAGACAGGCAGACGTACATTGCGAAGCTATAAGGATTTCTAATTTGATTGAGGAACGCTAAAAAATACTTAATTTTTATGGCTTTAGCATATTATATTGTCTTTATATGTACTCACAGGAAACATTTTTGAAAACAAACCTAATGAGTGATTTCTTATTGGTTTCCGAATTTATATAACGTCGTAAAAAAAGAAGTTACTCCTATTAAAAACTAGCTGCAAGTAGATTTACAAAAAAATGAAGAAAATATGTGAACTATGTTTTCTACTTGTTTTGTCATAGTGTTATTTGTATTACGTCTTTGATTTTCTACAAACCTAGTGAAACCTTAAGTCTTCCCATTAACACCAGATAGCACGTGCATAAATTAATTTGAAATTAATTACACTGATGAATAAAATTAAACAGTAATATATTTTATAATATTTTCCTAAAATTTTATATTTAGACTAATATTATATACGTGTGTAAGATTTAAATGTTATTAAAAAACCCTTAGATGAAACTAAAAACGGGATCAAAGAAAGTAGAACGGTTTAACATTCATAAAAATTAGCTTTTAACTCAATTTTCTTTACGCACTGTACAATTTGAATGCTGTTAAGCAAAATTTTCTGAAGTCTCTTCCTATAATTATAAAGCTTCTTATTAAAAATACGAAATTAGTTAAGTACATTGAGTACCCTTATGTCATCATAGGTAGCATAATTTAATTGAAGAGTAGCTAGCACTTGAATAAGTGGTTGCATGGAAATTTCTTGTGCGTCGACATTTTTGAAACATTTTTCTATTAGCGAGTTAAGTGCCTTAGTCATATTTTTTGACAAAGAAAAAGAATTGTTACCACACTTAATATTAAATTACTAAAGCTCCTATCGAAATTGAAATTGATAACTATTTGTAAAATATGTGACTAGAATTAAAAATACAATCTAATTTGGAAAAGTATTTGGAAAACTATATTATAAAACAAAGGGACTTAGAGAACTATTTTTATCCGGTGACAACCATAAAGTAATAATTTTTAAAGATCAATGGCATCTCGTCATCCGATATGAAGTTCCTGTCTGGCCTTATGCTGGCGTACGGATTCAATTGTGGCTCTGTCTGGACTTGGACTTGGGGGCAGAATTCCTGGAGGCGAGCCAGGTCACGCGGCAGTTCATAGCTAGTGTAGGAGGTGATGCAGACAGGGACGACGAGGGCCATTATGATCTTTATTGTTTCAGGCCAGGTGTCCAGGCCTCCGTAGCCTGTGGTTCGGTGTAGGCCGGGATTGAAGGCGCATACTGGAATATGTAAAGTTGTATTAAAAAAATAATAATACTTTTAAACGATTCTTTTGAACCACACTTAGTGCACAACAACACTTTTTTGTGTCTGAATATAACAAGACACATCTAATCTGAGCTCATTTTTGTTATTAAATGAATTTTCAAGAGTGTATATTCTTAAATAGTTAATTATTAATAAATCAGAACATTATTAAGACGCAACATTGATTAGAAAACATTTTTTTACATTAATTTAAAATTTTTTACTGTTTTTTAAATATATATATAGATAATTTAAATATACATAAGAAAAATGTTTATCATCGCATTCAAAAAATTTACATACAATATTACTTCAACTTGCCTAAAATGGTTTCATGTGATGCTCGAAAAAAAATTCCGCTCAAGTTATGCTGATTAGTAATCACTACTTACGTTGACATTATTATGTATACCCGCACACAATATTATTTATAACTAACCTCTCTTTCTTTGGAATATACCTCTCTTTCTTTGGAATGAACCTCTCTTTCTTTGGAATAAACCTCTCTTTCTTTGGAATATACCTCTCTTTCTTTGGAATAAACCTCTCTTTCTTTGGAATATACCTCTCTTTCTTTGTTTGTTCTTTATTATTTTCATAGATGCACCGTTCGTTCTATCAGTTGCATTATCTCTTATTATTTTACATATTTTCCTCTGTTTACACGCTTCGATAATAACCAAATTCGTTAACTTATTGTATGATTATATTATCTATGATATAAATACATACGCTGTAAATAGGATAATTAAATTTTCTTTTTATTTACAGAGAGCATCTACTCCCAGAATGGTATCTTGATTGGTCTGCATCTGCACCACGCCCTAGGTGTCGTTGTATTACAACTTCAGGTGGCTATTAGCAAAGATAGTAATTGCCCACCTAATGATCTTGTAATATAACGAAACCTAGGTCGTGATAAAGAATTTAAATAAAGTAGAAATAATGCTACATTATTTAGTTTCAATTTAATTCTTCAACATTTTTAATATTCTACTCGTATTTGAGCGATTTGTTTTTTTTATTTGAAAAATGAGTTTAATTTATTCTCATAATCACCTAAGTTTGGTTTGCTGAATTTCTCCGACTTGGCGAAATTGTGATACAGCAATCCGTCTTGGAATTCGAACGTTAAATTCCGCTTCGCTTGGCGACATTCCTTGCAGAGTCTGAAATTTCGAGAAGTGATTGTTTTAAAATAACTAGAATGGTAAATTCTATAAAATAGAAGAAGAAAATTCTTTGAAATTTACTCAAATATGGATAAGACTTAAAATAATATAAGGTGTAAATGTTGCTATACAGAGATAAGGTTATTGGAAATCAGTATCACGAGACAATATGTGATGTCAATATACATATAAAGAGCCCATATGTTTAGACATTATGTGACTTCGTTACTATTATCGATGAATTGATAAAAAATCTATCAAGCCTGAGTAGAACTCACACCATGAAGATCCCTTACGCACTTAGGTGCTTATAAATATTTAAGGGTACGTAGTATTTCTAATTAAACTATTTACAAATATAATTTTTTTTATAATATGTAATATATTGCCCACTACATATTTCCCAGGTGTATAAAAAAACTAATTATAAAGATATATAATTCTACATGGAATTAGAATTTTTTGGATTTTGTATTTTTTACTTTATTTTATGCTATTTGGCATCCCTTTACGACGACTTCAATGTTATAGATCGACCGGAAGTAGCCTATAGGTTTTGATCATCAGTAAGCATAGTTACGGCATGAACAAAAAAAGATGCCTTAAAGGGTCATGTCTTCTTGTTGCGTGAAACAAACATATCTTTGCGGCAATTTAAGGATAAAATTCGCAGTATACTATGAACAGACAGGCGGACGGTTGTACGGACAAGCAAGTGATCCTGTAAGTGATGATTAGCTGGAAATGAGCTTATATTACTTGGTATTAGACAGTAAAATACGAAGTGTATAGAGTGGGTTCTGGAGTAACATTGATTTTTGTTCGGGAGTTTACAAGGATGAGTTTGGAGATAATAAGTACAGCGCGAGTCGTGAGGTATCATCGGATCGCGAGGTTTCATCTCTCCATAAGGAGTAAATTCGGACAATCTAACCCCTCGTGGTGTACTTTGAGTAACACTGCTTCTGCCTATACCGAGTGATCTGTGAGTACTGATAAACTTTTAATTATTGATTTGCAAAAAAAAAATTGAATTTTATTGAAATTAACAATCTCATAATGATCGAAAATGGAAAGTTTCGATTAGATATAACTCGATATAACTCCCGATGGATGGTCGTAGATAGAATTTAAAAGAAGGAAATTATAGATAGAAGTATTCACTAAAAATTCTTAACTCTATAATCGCATTGGTTTTATCAAAATTTTAAAAATTCAATTTTTTGTCTCCATAATAAAAAATAGGGGTAGAAAATTTTTCGCAGAGAATGAAATTAATAAAAGGTGAGTAAAATTAAATTTTGACACCTTTCAATTTAACTCAGGACATTAAAAGTAATGTACTTTTAATGTTCTGAGACGAGCACATTTACTTACTTTTTTCTATAAATTCCACGTACCGTATTTTAGACAGAATATCCAGAGGTAGTTTGGATGGGTTCAGCTCAGGTCCGACGAACACTACCTTCAAGTCGACGGTAGTCGGATGAAGATGGAGAAAGAATACTTCCCACTTGCTGAGCATGTCGGCCTCGAACTGCAACTCGGCACCGACTATGTGTATGGTGAACGAAGTATCGTCCTGATTATGGGAAGCACATAAATATTTGATTTAACAGAACAGATTTGCGTACAGAATTTGAAGTTTTACTTCAGTCGTGTGGTATAAAGCACACCCGTTTTTTTATGTAAATATTTTAAGTTTTTTTTGTGCGTTTCATTAATCGTAGAAAAAATTGTTTTAAATGCATATAAGTTGAAAAATAAATTCAAGCAAGAAATAATTATTACATTGTATAATCAATAGATAAAGCGCCGAGACGCTCAACTGTATGAACTGTTACATAATTTATAATAATTTAAATAATTTACCTTAGTTAGACTGGGGTTTTTCTTAAGATATTGTTGGTAACCATAAAGCGCAGTTAGTGGGGCGGTAGCCATTTGAGTTAATGCGGCGTAGTGAACGTCGTCCAGATCTGTAAGTAAGAAAATATAACATGATGAAGGTTGTGATACACATGTGTTTTAGAACTAAAAGTACAAACTTCCTAAAATATCATCCTTTGTTTCTTTGCCTCCGAAAATGAATATCTTTCTTTACAACGTTAACATTTTTTAGTATAAACTTTTTTGCGGGTTTCTTTATAAATAAAAAAAATACCTTATGCAAACTGTGGATACATATATAGATTTTTATGGTCACTGTCATTATTAATTAGCTTTTATTTGCAACTTCCCTCGCGATGATTTTTAGTATGTGACATTTCAAGTTAAGGAAATTCTTACAAAAAGTCGTTAATGCTATCTTTGTTGTACAACACTGAGCAAGTGCGGATTTATCAATAATCTATTTTTTAACTCATCGTATAACAAAGGATACTATAGCTACGTTCCAATGGCTTAATATATACTTTTTATTTATTTTTAGGATTCTGTACCAGTGGAATCCTTGTAAGGTCACTGACGAGTCCGTCTGTCAGTCCGCCCGTCACAGTCGATTTTCTCAGAAACTATGCGATATAGAAACTTGAAATAGTAATAATTATTAACTTGAAATATATTAATTAACTTTTATAATAGCTATTTTTTAAATATTTATAGAAAATCATTCTAAAAGAATTACTTTTTCGTAATTTTATATTGCTTATTTGAAGAGATATTAAAAAAAAAATAAACGAAAATAGAGTTTCCTCCCTTTTGCTTCCTAAATTACTAAACTTGAAATTGTGAAAAAAGGGTTGGCAATATTAGACTAGAAAATTACATTATAGCAATTACCCTAGATCTACAATGATACTAGATCATGTTTTTACCCCGTTAAAGATTTACTAGGCAAGATATTTCCATTTTGAGAAAATTAATATTTTTAATAGGTTCATGGAAATCTAATCTTTTTGTCACCCTGTTAAATATTTTAAATGTTTACAGTTAAACATTTATAAGTGCTTAAATATGTATGGAATGAAGCTAGCACCACGAGGGGTGCTAGTTTCATTGGTATGTAAAACTTTTTATTATAATTAAATAAAAGAAACATTACAGTTGTATTATCAATGATCTGTATCTCTACACTATTGGACATAGGCCGTTTTGGCACACCATCATTTGCTGCCGCATTCATATGCTTCCTGCCGACTTTTAAGTCATGTCATTAGTCCATTTGGTTGGATAGAGAATCATACAGCGCTTGGAGTTTGGTGACATCCACTAGAGAAATCATTTACTTTGTTGGTTATAGGGACATGAACAAATATGGCCCGCCCATTGCCACCTCAGTTATCTGATGTTAGACGTTATGTCAATTATTGTAATTTTCCGTCAGACCTTCTCATTTCGAATTTTATCCTCCAGAGGCACTTCGAGCTTAGTTGTTTCCATTGCTAGCTGAGCGACTTTAAATTTATGGATCGGGCCAACTCTGAATATTTTAATTTCAGCATCGTAAGCCTTATAGTTGTAATCTTACGTATATATTTCGGCGACGATAGAAATGTTGAATATTGTGTACATAATGTATAATGCACACGATACTCACATTCTATGCACTTCAATAAATAACGACTATGTATTTGAGGAAATTTCTTTTCACTCATCATTAATAGATTACATTCTGACTCAAACGCGATCTTATGAGTCTGAAAATCTGAAATTAATGAGAATTTCGATCTAGTCTAGTCTGTCATGTTGCTATTGTAAAAAAAGATGGTGACTGCGCTAGTGCAGGGAGTTGTTAGACAAGACGAACGAGAGCAAACCTCTTGATTACAGAAACGAAAAAATCAAAAACTAAATTTCATAAGCGAAATATATTTTATGAGATAGAAAGAATGGTTTCCATGATTATGAGATAGAAAGAATGGAAACCCAAGAGAAAATCGGTAGAAGAGAAAAGAGGTAATTATATTGTCTCATATGAGAAAGAGAGGTAATTATATTGTCTCATATGAGAAAGAGAGGTAATTATATTGTCTTATATGCATATATCAAAGGAATATGGTTTGTACGCGTTTAATCATCGGACTATATATTTATCTCCTGTTGACTCAAGCTTATTTATCCGAAGTTCCTATTTTATTTTGCTTATATTATTTCGCAGTTCAGTTTTCATTTTATATTCGTTTCATTTAGTTATAGATAGCTATTTATATTGATGAAAGAGGGCGATACTATACTTCCCACCTTTAAACTTATCAAAGCAATCAAGAAATAAAAATTCCATAAATTCTGATATGAGTGTATTGTATTGTTCTAGGAATACTCTCGCCGTTTGTTCAATTCACGTCGACAAAACACTTTGCATAATGATTCGCTTGATTTATTATTGTATATGGAGTGTTTATTGCGGTTTTGAACTATTTTTTGTATATTATATAATAATATCAAATACAGCGTAAATATATAATATAAAATATCCACAAAATTAATAAATATATTTATTTGTATTTCTTGTGATTGGTTAAGTGTAAAATCGAATTTTCCGGGTGACAAACCTCACCCGAAATTAAAAAAAGGGTCCATTTAGTTTTCTCGTATCCTAGTAACCATAATCAGAGAAGATAAAAAATGCGTAAAAGACTCTTAGGGTGGCTTTAGTTTTTATAATTGATAGCAAGAATTTAATTAGATGTACAGTTTAAAATAGCCAAGAAATTAATGAATATAAAATGTTTAACACTTCTAACGACAAATACTCTAACCTTTTATTTACCTTTCTTTAAAGTGCTTAACAATCCATGAAAGTAGGAATAGAAATCACATTTTAATTAAGAACTGAAATTTTACGACGTGGAAAAACCAGAAAGTTCGTGTAAAAAAATATTTAAGCCGTTATAAGTCATTATTTCAAATTTAAATGAAGAAAAATGCATAAGTGCGAATATTTCAAGATAATTTTGATCTACTTATTTTTTAAATCATCTCTAATGTTGTTTGTTACACATCACGTCAAAGAGAGACAAACCAATGGTAAACAAAGAATCAAAGAATTGGTGAATTTTATGAAAAAAGATATCAATACTTTCCCATAAAATATTTAAAGTTCCCTAAAGTTAGTAAAAGTTACAAAAAAATGTAATTTTTTGCAAAAAGTTTTTCGCATAATTTTTCACAGATTTACAATAACCGGAATATAAAATACACTTTTTTTAAATGGCGCCCAAATAGGAGCTGGTCGCTCTTTGAAAACTCAGATTTACGCTTCCAAAGAATCGCCCAAGACATCAAAAACATAAATTTTCCCTACGGAAAATTTCTTTCCCCTTTTTTATTTATACTAATTGACATTTTTATATGAATTGAAAAAAAAAAATATACTACCCTATATTGTAAAGGTTTGGACCAAAGATATCATGCATTCCATCGAGTAAGGTAACATTGGATAAGTCTTTTCAAAAAAATATGAAGTTTCAATTAATATTTTATTTTCTAAAGCCAAGTTTATAAACAATTTTGTTTGAAAGCGACTTTCAATATATACGCCAATGAGGGTTTGAAAAACCTAAAATAATTTTAAGAGGGTAGCATTGACAGTTCTTAAAACTGGCAATTTGTAATAAGGCAATAAAAATTAATTCAAATTTCGAAAATCGAACTCTTTCCACTCAGTTGTTTTGCTTGAATTTGTCATTTATTTTTACAAAATGGCTGAAATTTAAAAATTGTCTGTATCACGTCAAGATGAATTTAACACGAGAAAATTTATGTTCGATGATTTTTTATTACTTTCGCTGTGGTTTCAATCAACAACAAGGTTATGATCGACTTAGATGGGAATTTTATGGCAAAATTCAATCCCGTGCTACTTTTTATAACGGGTTTAACGAGTTCAAGCGTGGTGGTATCGATCTTAGTGATGATATGTGCGAGGGACGTTGATCGTCAGCGGACTGAAGATAAAGTCAATGCTCCGAGGTTCGTGATAAAAATTGACAAGAAAAATAATTTATCAGCAGATTCGAGTATGTTTAGGCATTGGTACGAGTGAAGTACACAAAATTTAAGTATAAGGAAGCTCTGTGCCAGGTGTATAGGGCATGAGGTGACCAAAATTCGAAAACATTACCGTGTTTATTGGTATCGCCAAATGTTATAAAAAATTGACGGATGTCATTTTTAAGAATTGAGCCCCGTTCGTAAAATATTAACATTTAAACTGACATCATGAACGTTACACCTAATATTTCATCATATTTTACCACAATTTTTTTAGAATATTCAGTAAAAATGATTTTGGATAATTTACATGAAATATTTGTGTGTGTGTCCTATACAAATTGGATCTTTTTGGTAAAGTATCTTTATTTAACCGCGATATTTTATTATATTTACCGTAAAGTTATTTTAGCCCTTATGTCATATTAGTACCAATATAAGACATTTCTCCACAGATCAACCATAAGTTGGTATTAATAATTCTCTTACTTATTTAATATTATTCTGCACTAAACAGAGACCATCCCTCCTCAAATCCGTCCCTAATTTAGTCTGGCGGAAGTATCCACTCCAAATCCTTCGCTGGGAGTGGCGTGACGACAAGGGTTGCGGATGCGGAAATGAAGCTAAACCTTCTGAGCAATTTATTGACATTCGACTGCCGCCTACAATAAAGCCAACGGCGTTATGTATTGTTACGTAAGGCGAAATAGGAGGGATATAGGGGTGTTATGGTTAGCCAAGCGTAACATTAATATAATATAAAATTTACAAGCAAAGTTTTGAGATAGTATTCATATTGCAATTATTTGGGTAAATAAGAAAAATATACTTTGCTATAACGGTAAATAAACATTTTGCTGATTTAGATGTAATTAATAAAAATAAATAATTTTAATTTATTTTTACAATTTACAAATAAAAATAAATCTACAGCGTGTACATAATAAGGTATTACTGGAAATTCATCTTTACAAAAATAAAATAAAATATCTATGTAAAGGAACTAGTTCAAAATATTAATATAAATGACCTCCCCGGTCATGGCCATTAACCCATAATGAACTTTAGATAACATTTGAATTTAGTTACTTTTGATGGTCACTCTATATTCTTGTCTTTGAAATGCAATACACTCATAAATTTTGAGTCCAAAATGTAGTGCGGTTTGAGATTTATTGAGGATTTTAAACCATACTAAGTATCTTTCATGACTCGAAGAAAAAAAATACAATTATCGCGAATAATTTTTTTTTCTCACGGATCTCAGCGAATGGTATATATGGAAGAAGTCTTTTAAAATGCAATCAAAAATATGTTATATCAGACACGGTATCTCTTTTGCGAGATAAGAGACCTAAAAGCGTATTGCGGTGGGCAAACGGTCTAAAAATCAACTTAACCGTGTTTAGTAAGTAATTTAACGCAAAATTATTACAGATGTAGATAACCAATTTGCCTAAAGGCCTCTAATGATGTCCTGACTTTGCTTTTTACCTAGTCGGACGACCAGTATCGACGCTGATCTTCATTTCGCTAGTTATCTCTGTAATATTCACATGTGTTAGTACAATGCCTCATGAGTTGTCTATAAACCAAAAAGCAGGGAATACTTTAGTAGTAGTTTCTTTTTCAATAGAAAATGAAAGGCAAGAAAAAATACTAGCCAAAGAAAAAGGTGTTTATTAAAAAATCGTTTATCACATATACATATTGAGATTCTTGGAATGGAAATATTTCTCCAAATTCCTAAGAATTAATTCTAAATATTACGTCGAGTTACTCTATTTAATACATTTTAATAACACGTTACATTAGCAGGAAATGTACTCTTATATGTGAGAGTATAAGAACAAGGGAACGTTTAGAGCGCTGAATATAGACTGTGTCAAAACCGATAGTCCTTACGCAAGTTAAGGTTTAATCCGGGATCAGTAGGGACGACCTATAAGTTGTGATCACCCAATGTTCAGGCGATCATTTTGAAACCTAGCCGATTATCCCTATCGATCGGCAGTAATATCGATACACGAATAGAGGCTAATACATGTAAAAGATCGTCCCAATAGCCCTACACACGTTTTGATTAAATCACATTAGTCGAGATGACCTATAAGCCGTAATCACCAAATAACCATCCTATCATTCAATGTCAGCAGTCTCGGCTAGACTAGTCTATTCATATGGCGATTTGTCGAGCCCCAATCGATCATCTTTACCGATCTGTGAAAAGTATATTACGCATTATAAATATTGAAACGTTTGTTTGTATCTCTAAGCGTGAATCTTCCTAGTGAGAGTTTAAACAGCTTTATTTTTAAACATTGAATATATTTGGCGTTAATTTTGTAGAAATTCCTTTTTCACAATTAAATGAAACTATTTCTCCAAATATATAATTAAATTAAACACGTAGTTTCATTTAATTGGGAGCTTTATTTTTAATTTCTCGGAAGAAAAACTTACTTACATTTAAGATTAAGTTACTTAAATATTTGTTTCATCGAAGATAATTTTTTTATCTGCTAAGTTAGTCATTTTTATATGTGAAATCGGTAGGATAATAAATTTACTTTATATTTTTTTATATATTTTGTATTATCATTAAAATAAATTTAAAAATATGAGCAAACCGTGACAGGATGACTTGGACAAAAACAATGGGGCTTCCTTCATCATATAATTTAATGTTGGCAGTTATGTTTAAAAATCCCCTTAGGATTGACAATCATTACTTTTAGATATTTAAAAAAATATTTTTTTCGCATGAGAAATAATATCAGGAAATAATTAGGGAATGTGTGTACGACTGATTAATTGCGGCTGCAGACTGTGCTTCATGAAATAATCTTTGGTGCAGGATCACATTAATATTTGCCTTGAAGGATACCATTAAGAAGTTCGCGGGTAACGAGGGAACTGGGGTAAATTTATAGTTTATCAGTGACATAACATAATGGAAGAGAAACTCGATGCTCTTTAAAAATAAACTACATTTGGCAACTATTTTAATATACAACAATCAAACAAAATAGCACATTTTCATGTTTAATTATATAGTTTCTCTAATAGAATATTGATGGAAATATGTGCCATTTCCATGAACATTTTTTATTGTTAAATATCACAACTACCCACATCTCCCCCACTTCTATCCTTCTACATCTCCACAAACGCGTCGTCTGAGCTCTCTCTTATGAATTATTCACCAACAGCTTACCGAGGTTGCCTTCGTACAGTTCCTTCACGAGGTCGGTTGTGTTGTCTGGCAGTTGGAAGTTCGTATCCGAGATAACTTTGGTTGGAAGCCGAGGCTCTATGCGTCCCTTGTGTTGCTGATGAGCGACCAGCTTGTAGTAGAGCTTGTAGGATTCACACCATTTTTTATGCTCCTCCAAGAAGTGCGAGGGGTTGTTTTTGCAGTAAGATACCTGAAGGCAGATTACGGAAGTTTTTTTATTTTATTGTGTAAGTCTATAAAAGTTGTTAGTATTTAATTTGAAAATATTACTAAAAGCGAGTCAGTAAATATTTAAAAAATCTACATTTTTTGGGTACGAATTATAGTAGTCATATTATTGAATTACAGATTTGAATAAACAATTTCATTATGAATATACAAAAGTAATTAATTTTTAATTACTTTTGTATATTCGTAATGAATTTACATCGGCGATGTTCGATATTTTTTTAATTTTTATTATAAAGTATACAAATTTTACTGCCATTGTGAATGGTATTACATATATACTCGTCTGAGATTAATTATTTTTTTATTATAATTATTCGGCTATTTGTTCAGATTAAACTATTGGACACGATGATTATATAATATATATGTAGTATATAAAGGTAATATATAAATGTAGTATAAAAAAAAATAAAACGTAACTGTAAATTTTTTTTTAATTTCATCATTTTTTTTTCTTTTCTTGTAATTTCATCTCAAATTGCATAAATGACTCAAGATTGTGATGAAACTAATTGCATTAGCTTTTAGCATTGCATTTGGTTTTAGTAGCGTTTTCGTTTTTATTGCTCGATGTTGCGGACAAAATTGAAACGGCTCACCAATAGGTTAAATAAGTTAAGTTTTTCGTAGTTTAAGTTTTTTTTATTTATGTTTAATTATCCTAAAGATTTTTTTTATTTATACGCCTTTCTTTCCAATAGAAACCGGAGAAAAATATTTAAATTTTCTCAATATTTTTTTACACTCATAACTTCATAATTATAGAACAGATGCCTCGGCCATTTTGTATATATTTCCTGCGCCGACGTGAAAAAATTATTATTAAAATAGTGAATTTTGGAGTTATACATTATTTTATCAAGTGAGATATAACCAATGGCTGGCACATTTTGGCAAATTACTTATTCTTTAAAACAAAATATTATTAGGAAAAGTTCTAAGAAATTTTCTTAAGTTGAAAAAGTTCTTAGACATTTTCTTGTATATCAAAAATTAATGACTAGTAGAGGGAAGTAGATTAAAAAGATCTGGCTTTTTGCGGAGCAATGAACGAAGAAAAGGCTTAATAAAAAATAAAAAGTCAATATGTCAGTGAGTGGACGCACGAGAGAAGAGAAACTTCTTACGCTTTTGTATATAAACCCGCGCCCTAGTGTTTCTCTCTGTCTCTTTCTGTTAAGAACAAAAAGCTTCTTAACGTCTACCTTTCTCTCTCTATCGGTTAAGATCCGGAAACTTCTTAAAAAAGCCTCGCTTTCGTTTCATCGCCGCATTCGTGACGTTTCACTTTTCCTCATCCCTAATGTCTGTTAAGAAGCTTCGCTTCAAAACTTTTCCTCAATGATTTAAATGATGAAATCAATATATTTTTGTTGGTCTAACGTAGCACTTTATATAACTGTAAGAATCATGACGGTTACTTTTGATAGTATTGTCGAATAAATCAAATCGGCTCGAAATATGTGTGGGCAGTTTATTCAAATATTACAGTCCAAACAACTCAATCTCACATTGTCAAGAGTTTCTGTAAATTTAGAATATAAGATATAACCTCAGAAAGTACTTAATATTTTCAGGTAAAGTCCTTAAAACACGCTATGGGGACGAGCATGTTTTTACGCAATTGTGTAAGATTTATTTGTATTGGATTTTATAACATTTAATTTTTAGTATTCCGCACTATCTTTGGGCAAACGTATTGCTTAAGGCCTTACTTATATGTCTATATGTAACTATATGTAACACTTCTCGAGAATTTCAATCATTTAATTGCGAAAGAGACAATTTTGTATGGTGTAGTGTAATAAGAGAATTTTACGGGGTTTAACCGTGTCTTCGCTAAATAAATGAACCGAATCAATTGTTAGATTCAATTAAACAAAGTTTTGATTTTGTAAATTTTACTCGGTATTAACATGAAAAATTATGAGTAATGTTTATTCCAAAAGCTTATCTCAAAAATATCAATTGAAGAAGTCTAAAAAAAAATTCATACCCAATAATTGATAAAAATTAGGGGTAGATTTTTCAAAGTTTACTTTTACTTTGTTATAAACACTTAGTTTTTGCTCGCGGCTTCAAGCGCGTGATTTTTCGGTTGAGGTATCCTATAATCTGATACTAACGCAATTTATTTTTATTAATTACTGCGTCGTCGAGTAGAAATCTAATGAATATCAATAAAGATGAATGCTATGGCTCAGGAACTACTTCAGATTTAGCTACAAAAAGTAACCTTCCATTAACTTAATTATCTACGTGTGAGAAATTCGGAGTTACAGAGTAACAAACATACATCCATCCATAAAGATTTTGGATTTTATCGTACGATTTAAATCAAAATTACTAATAAAGTATGAGTGGCAGTGGATAAATATAATTTATTATAATTCTTTTTATTTTAATATACAAAGAATACATACATAACAGCATTATATATGTATTTTTGTATTTTAAGACCGATTTGTATTTTATATATTAAGACCGATTTTTATGAATTTTAGAGGAAGATGTTATTAAATTACAATCAAATTAAAATATTTTTTGAGATATATCAAATTCGAAAATTTTTTCTCACCGACCTCGTCAAATAGGTTGTCATCATAGAACTTTTAAAATTCAATCGAAATATACTTCAATGCAATACCATTTCATTTAATTTGCATTAACAAATCATAGATATGTAGACAACAATTTATTTGTCTTACGCTTGTGAAAGGTATCTATGGTTACCTAGGTTACCCTTGGTTAGATATCCTAGGCACAAATATATAAATAATATAGATAGATTTTGCCCATAGATTAATCGTACAAAAATATCCACAATAGATTGTGTGCAAGCGCACATATCTGCGTCATTTATTTATGGTAGCCGCTGCAAGCGGTCGTGAGTCAACAGAGATTTATTTTTGAGAAGCCGTAGTTCGTAAGAACCAATATTACTTTACGCTCATTCTGGAAGTGCAATAACGTTAGTAGTAACATATATAAGACCAAAGATCTAACATTTTCTACGTTCAATGTATTAAATAAAGCGTAATTATTTAGAAACAATAGTGTATTTTTAATGTTTACAAATTGGCATCAACATCACGAAATAGAAAAACAATACACCATGTCTCGGGTGTGACAGAGATAGACAGATGCTTATTTTATAGAAATATATATGTTTTAGTACGAGTGATGATGCACATGTAGATACAGTGTTTTATTTAGCACATTCTGTTCGCTCAGGGCACATACATACATATATATATATATATATATATATATATATATATATATATATATATATATATATATATATATATATATATATATATATATATATATATATATATATATATATATAGTATTTAAATATATTTATATAGTTAATAATAATATTCATAATCATGAATAGTTTAAAAGAAATATTGCGTACCTATAAATGTTTAAACTATTATATGTACAAACACTCTTTCTGCAAGGTCGTACATACATATGATTGTACATACATTGTACATACATTTGACTGTTTTTTATATATTGATCCTAAGTAATATTTCTTCTGTGGCCAGTAAATCTAAGTACTTGAAGAACTATTTCTTTATATAACAGGATTTATTTAATATATTCATACTATTTAGTCTCAATGTCAATTTATTTCAACAATTTTAGTGAGGAATAATATTAGAAGACTCAAAAGAAGAAAATCTTTTGAGCTTGTTAGCCATTAGAACACAAGTGATTCAAAAGAAAATCTTAGTTTAGATAGCACATAGTGTAATAATTCATAAACAAATCAATCGTTAGTTATATAACCAGTTTTAATAAAAATTGTATAATAAAAAAAAATTAGCGAGACCTGTGTTTCTATGAATACATTAGATTACCAATATCATATTTATGGGGAATCGAAACAGTGAAACTCTGTGACATGATGCCTTAATTAAAGAAAAAAATTCTCGTAAAAAAGATTTTAGACAATACACAAATTTCACGGTTAAAATTAATAATATAATAATTACACAACTAATACAAAATATACATATGCACATATAGTTGCACATTACAATTGTATTAAAAAAAAAACTATTAAATAGTACAGACTCTTCTCATGTATAAAATAAAAATACAAAGTCTATGGTTAAAAATGTTCTTAATAATTTCATGAAAAAATCCATTAATTTTTCGGGCCGCCCTCGGTAATACTCTCGTTATCTCTTTTTTTCTACTAAGCTTAATAATTTATTATTTTATACAGATCTGAATATATGTATATTTTTTTGAAACAGTGTAAAAATGTTACATGTGTGTATTATATACACCATGCCGTGCAAACAAATGAATTTTATATAATGTTGTTGTAAAACATAACTAACACGCAGGTAAATCGATAATGGGGTATGTATGTAAATACAAATATACTTGGCACGCAGACGTTATGTAAACTAAATCACGAATAGTTACTTTATGGGTTATTAAGTAGAATTCAATAAGTATGTTTGTTGTGTTTCTTTTTTATAATAGAAGTGATTTAAAAAAAATAGCACGCGCAAACAGATACTGAGTCAAAGTTACAGCGTTTGCACCGAAATACTAAAATTAGATTTTTTATTCGACGCGCTTATGAAAATGTATAAAATTCAGTAATATACTACGAAAATGTATAAAATTCAGTAATATACTACGATAAAGTAAATTGAATAAAAAAGTCTACATAGATACTGTATAGATTTGCATTTGTGATAGATTTGCATTATTTTTCATTTATGAACTTTTATAATTAATTATCGCAAACGTATGAAGACTTTATTTTGGTCAATCGAAACATAAGTACATATCTATTAACTCTTGTATTAAAAATAGTTGTTAATTTATGCTCGTGTAAAAGTATACTGAACAAAAATTTCGAAAAGAAGAAGTGCTCGAAGGTTGTTTTCACTGCTTTTTGGGAAAATAAACAATCCTATATCCAAAGAAAGGTTTTCCAAATTACATATAACTTGACGTAAGTTCCGATCGATATAAAGCATTTTAGACGTAGATTATACCATTTTGAAACACTCTGTTGTATTAAGAGTAGCAGCGCGTAACATTGAAAAAAAAACTGCAAGCACAATTACAACTTTCGTTAGGAGGCTCCCATAAATATTTAGGTACTTTTAAAAATTTAAGAGTATATAGTACTTACACAAAGTATATAAGTATTTATATTAAAATATTTATAAATATTGCTATCAGTATTCGTTATGCTAATATATTGCCTAGTATAAATTTCACAGGCGTTTAGTAGTCTCCTGATAAATTTATACCTTTATAATTTAAAATTGAAAGTTGATTAATATAATTTTATACATAAGAAATAATTTTGTATATCACATTTTTTTCGAATTTTCGACATACGTCATTAATAATGAAAGTGTGGGTGGGGGGATATTGGACATTCTAAAACGTTTGGTGAACCATATCTAGAGAAAAAGATACCAATGGACCTAATAACGACAGTGACACGCCACTCGGTGAAGACAGTGAAAAAGACAATTTTCATTAAGAGCAACTTTCATTTCTTAAAAAAAATAAGTTTTTTATTTATTTCTATAACTTCATATAATTTAACTACGTATTTCCTTTAAATTTCATTATAATTGGATTTAAACTGTAAGATGATGTTGTAACATACGGACGTACAGACAGGGGTGAATAAGTAACAAGGGTTCCGTTTCAGGTATTTGTTTACATAATTTTAAAAAACAAAAAAAACTGACCAGACTGTTTTTTTGTGGGCTTATTCATCATTGTTTGTAGATTTGATATCGTACATCTATCATATCTGTCGAATTTGATATTTTGTTTCGAGCAATGCTTTGGTGAGGAACCTGGAGTCAATCGTTGCAACGAATATAAATTATTGTACAGGATTAAATTGTTAAAAACAGGTAATAATTCGATCCAAAATTCCTTAATTTTTATGTCTGTTAAACAGAACGTGGGTATCGTTATATTGACTTATATCAAGTTCATCGTAGGTGTCCGTCAATTCATAAGGTTATCGTATTACGATAT